>CAOJBK010551355.1:0-18336 GCA_948294925.1 Codiaeum variegatum | reverse complement strand
TTGTTCTTGGTTTTTGTTGTTTAGGCTTCACTAGAAATAGAAAGTTTAAATGTAGAATAGTTAAAAGCTTATAGGTTTGTTGTGTTTTCTAGAGATAGATGCACAGGCACTTAGAGTTTTATAGTTTTGATTAATTCTTCATGTTTTTTCTGATTGAATAGGATTGAGGAGAGATTTCCTTCCTATTACTTAGAAATTAAGGGTTTAATTACTTGAGAAAGAATTGAACCTAGTTTGGTGGAAAATCCCACTTGATGATTAATTGACATATTCATTGGATTGTTGGTTAAACATGCAATTCGAGTTAATACGAGATGAAATCTAGGTAGATGCTTTAATCCATCGTTAATTTCCAGATTTGATTTTCAATTTCTTTAGAATTTTGTTAAGTGCAAGTTTAGTTTTTAAAGTTTAAAGTAGTTGAAAATTAGTTCATAAATCCAAAAATTATTGTGAGCTAGACAGAAGATTAGGAGAGTGAGTTGGTACTTGATAGAGCAAATCAATGAATCCCTTGGGAGAACGATACCAGGACTTGCAAATTTTACTACTTGATATGACCCCGTGCACTTGCAAGTGTTGCGGTCGGCGCGCATCATATATCCCTCGTTGCTTTGTCTTCTAAGGGTATTTCCTGTGACTGGCTGACCGAACTTGCCTGGTTAGTCTTTTTTATGTAGTTCTTTAGATACCCTGACTGGATTAGCCTTTTGATTTCCTCTAAGAGCGATCGGCATTTGTCTATCATATGCCCATGAATGTTGTGAAATTTACACCATTGAGACCTATCCCTCTTCTCAGGGTCTTTTGTAATTGGTCTCAGCCTTCTCCAGATTTCTTTATCCTGGAAAGTTGTAAATACCACTTCCGGTCTGCATCTAATGGTGAGAATTTGGAAGGGCCGAACCTCTCCCTTCGTGGTGCATCAGTCTTCCTAGGATGAGAGTTTTGTTTAGCACCTACTCTTCCTACTCCAGAGGGGGTGTCTTCCTTTCTTACCTTTTCCTGGGACAGTCCTCCCTCATCTAGTTTCCTTTTCTTGTAGAGTCTACTCTCTCTGAAAGCATCATCTTGTTTGATGTACTCTTTTACTATAGCCATAGCCTCATTCAATGTCCTGGGACAACTTTAGACTAGTGCTTTGAAGTAGTCCTAATGATTCGTGCATTTGTAAAGCTTCGATGGCTCGAGGCTCATCAATATCTATTACCTTCAATGTTTCTCTATTGAATCGGGCAATGAAGTCCCTCAACGACTCCTCTAATCCCTATTCCATCTGTTCCAGGGCTCGCGTAGATGTAAGGATTAAAATGCTCGTGGAGAACCTTTTTAGAAATAGGCTCACCATACTCTAGAATGAGTTTAAGCTTCCCTTTGGCAGCCCATCTTACCACTTCACTATTGCTCCTTCTAGTGTGCTCCTAAAAGCTCGGTAAAGTGCCTCATCCTTGGTAGTTTGAAGTTCCACCAGGTGTTTATATTCCAACACATGAGCCTTTGGATCTTGGCTACCATCATACTTTTCCATCTGAGGCTGCTCGAATTTTTCAAGCATTTGAAATTCATTAATTCTTTTAGTAAATGGAGATTTTAGGTTGAGGGTGAAATCTCTCCTGTGGCTAGGTCTAGCACCAGCCATCTTTTCTACATATCTTCTCACCTCATCCCTTAAAACAACTCTCAACCCTTGCTGACTTGAAACCTCTTGTACCCCCCTTCATGCTCATTCCTATGAGAGTGTCTCCATCTACTCTCTGAGGCTCTGTGTGATCTACTTCTTATATTTTCATTCCTTCTATTGTGCCTGGTCTCACTCCCTGCAAGCATGTCTCCCTTTCCTTCCTTGTTATCATCCCTCTCTCTTCCTTCTCCTTCTCACGCTCTACCTCATCATAGAACTTTAATTGCTGACCTAACCCTACCTTCCCTTTCTAAGGGTCCTCCAGGTGGTACTCTCCTTGCCTTTACATCAGCAAGGGTATTGAAATTGAATCTTCTACTTGCTTCAAGCGGGTTGTTGCCTATTTGTATTGGTGGGTTAGGTGTTGTAGTTTGTTGTAGTTGTGGAAGTAATGGAATAAGGTTGGTGACTATATTTTACAAAGTAGTCACAAGCTCTGGGGCGGTGGGAGGTAATGTGGTTTATGGAGTTGAGGTTGAGGCATTGGGTATTTACGTCTATTCAATGATGGTTTGAAGGGTTTGTAGGAAAGTGGCTAGATTACTCCAAGCCGCCAAAGTGGGAGCTTGAGTATTTATGGGTGTGCTGAGGGCTTGAGGTGTGCCAGCTGTTTGTAGTGGACTATTGTCTCCATTGTGGGTTTCCCCATGGGTAGATTCCATTTTAGAGAGTCTCCTGGTGTAGGTTAAAATGAAAGGAAGAAAGGATTGTCAGTGTAACAACCCTCAAAGAAAGAAGAGGAAATGAAGGGACTTGGTGTTCCCACAGATGGCGCCAATTGATGAAGATTGTGATGTCTCCAAGTTGTGGATTAAGTCTTCTGGTAGAACTAGAGATAACTTGCCCAGAGAGTAGGTCAGAAGGAGCCGGACAGATGTCCGACGGGAATCTTCCGACGCTCAAGTTAGTGAATGTGAGGATGAAAATAAGACTCTCTAAAATGAGGGTTAAATAATAGTTACCTTTCATAAGATGTCTGTTGAGTATTTATAAGAAAAGGGCTCTTGTACATAGGACATGTGTTAGCGTTGGATAGGCTTAAAAGTACCTTTGATGGCACTGTGATATGACTAGGAGTTGGTGAGTGACAGGGACAGCTATCCTCATATAGACCCCAAACCTTGAAGTATGGGTCCCGAAATCCGAAGGTTGTGGGGACTAGTCTAATAGGGGTTCGGGGAAAGGCTTATGATACACTGGTTTTAGTTGGATCCGGACTCTAGTAATGAAAACTCGAACTACAGTATTTGTGTCCCATATTAAATATATTTTAAACATATGAATAAAGTTTTATTTGGACCATCTAATAATTTCAATTATATTGCAAATAATTCAGTCTTTTGGCGAACTATGCTTATTGAGTGGATATATACTAATAGTATATATGAATATGCTATAACTTATAGATATGCTAAATTTTCCATTAAACGAGTATGGCCAAATAAGAGAAAAATATAGACTAGAAGAAAAAAAAAATTAGCATTGGTTGAACAACATATGTACATCCTAATTCTGATGAACTTTATGGCTTCAGAATTCTGTTGAGCATAGTTAAAGGACTTAAGAGTTATGAAGATATCAGAACTGTTAATGGAATTTTACATCATACTTTTCAATCTACATGTTCTGCACTTGATTTGATAGAAAATGATATTGAGTAGACTAATACTATGGAAGAAGTTTTTTTAAGTGCATCATCTTTCAAATTGTCATTTATTTGCAATTCTAATATTATTTGTGAAGTAGGATCACCACATAAATTTTTTAATTTATTTTAGAAGTATTTTAATGATATTAAATATGAATTGCATAATACTTAAGAGATAAGGCTTGCATTCATTTTTTATAACTAGTTTTTTTTTTACACCAAGTGATTAGAATTATTAAAATTATAATTTCATTTATTTTTTTTTTAAAATAAGTTTTTGCTATCAAAACAAAAGATGCTTAACTTTTATTTAAAAATCAATGATAGATATGTTCTTCAAAATATTTTTTATTTATTATTAAATAATTAAAAATAATACTATTAAAAATGAAAATGATGAAAAATAAGAGAAAATGGTGCAAAAATAAAAATTAATTAAATAAAAGTTACACAAACTCAATATTAATCTCAGAAATTAAAGATAATTTTTTTTCTCCACCATAAACACACATCATTGTGATATTTAAATTATTTTAAACAACAATAAAATAATAATTTATTTTATAATTTTTTTAAATCAGTCATTTTATAATATTAAAAATATCCCTTTTATATACTAAAAGTATATGCTTATAAGATAATAAAGACCACATTTTTCATGATTTTCTTATTCTTTCATTAATTTTCAAAATTGTACAAAATTTTTTGTTGTGAATATTGAATCTCTCTATATTAAAAAAATTTTGAATACTCTATAATATGTGGTAACTTTAAGATTTGTTGCTCATGACAAAACATATGCCTATTAATTTTTTTTTTTCATTTTAAATCAAAATGTGTATTCTTCATTTTCAAACTATGTTGCACAGAGTCAGAACGGGTACGGGAATGGGTACGAAAATGGCAATTTTCAAAAAATCAAGATACAGGGACGGCTGGGATATAACTGAATAAAATAATATATAAAATATTTATAGATCATAAATTACTACATGTCATAAATTAAGGTTCCACACATAAAAAAAAATAAAAATAAAAATTAAAGTGCCAAAGCAAGTCATGAGTCATAGACAAGCAACTACATGTCAAAAAAAACAAAGAAAAAAATACACCAAATATAAATAAATTAATCACAAATAATATGATCTCTAACTACGACTCATCAAGAGAGAGCTCTGCAAACTGCAAGAATCCTACATCCTCCATAGAATCAATGAATCTCCATAAACATCTCACATCTTGGTTTTCTCATTTGTATATTGATTAGAGCTCCTTGATAGAAGGTAAAGACTGTTATGAATGAAAATCAGATAGATGCTCTAATTATGTTCACAGTAAGATGACCAAGTAGATTATCCAAGTACTCTAAGTGCCAAAGATTGGAGAGGAGTTTGGGCACCAAAATTATCCCACCAATTCTTAAGATCCGAGGTGTGCATCTTAGAAAGACAAGTCATATCTCCAAAAGGTCCCGACTTAAGTGAGAATAATGCATATTCATCTAAGATTTTATCATACTCGTCATTATAAAGAGCCTTCGAAAGCATCTCATTCTTTCTATGGATATTCCTGCATCCCTCTAAGGAGGGACACGAAGGGGATCCTCACCAAGCCATGCATCAATATAAAATCTTTAGAATAAAATAATTTTTAATTAGTAAACATGTACTAAGAAAAAAAGATATGAAACTTTATAAAATTTAAAAGAAGTAAATACCTCAGATTTAAAGAATGAGTTAGGCAATGATGAGGAGTATTACTTTTCGCCCAAGAAGTAATAAGAATCTTATACACTACCTCATAGAATGAGCTATGCTTATTAAGAGAGCATCCTTAATCTTCACTTGCTCAATTAAGGAATCCCATATTTCATACACCAAGTGCAAACATGGTTTGTCAGTATAACAAACTCTAATCATCTTATAGATAGGTGCAGTAAAATTAATAATGTACTTCACTTATCCAACCAATCATCATTCAATATCTTCTTCTTTACAAAGTTAGCCTTACCATTGCATCCTATCTATAAGAAGCCCATTCCTGCTTATGACAATTGATTTGAGAGTTCGCTTTAATAAGCTTAAACCTCTTTAACATCACAATAATCAAGGCAAGGCGAGTATCAGTAACAGAAAGTAATTTAAGAAGCGCGAACCTATTAAAAATTATCAATCTCATGTTATGATTCATGAGGAAATTCTTAATTTGCAAAGCATCACCATGAATATTAGTGATCCAACTACACTCCATGTATGTTTCCTCATTGTTTTCTACATTCTATGTTGCACAAATATTTTTCAAGGCAAGAATAAGAGTGTGGACAACACAAGCTGTCCAATAAATGTGAGGGTATATGCCTTCAATAATCTTTGTTTCCCCCTTGCAATTACCTATATTATCAGTGATAATTTGAACCACATTTTGATGGCCAACTTCATTAGCAACTTCTTTCATCAATTTATAAATAAAAAACTTATCTTTTACCTCTCCAAAATAATTCACAACTCTAATAAGCATAAGGTCATTGGCTAAAGAAGTCATAAAATTAATTAAGGGTTTTCTTTATGAATTTCTCTACCCATCACACACAATTGTTACCCTTTTTTCTTACCAAGTTGCTTTATTGGGCTATAATAACCCTACAACATTAACCTTTTCTTGTTACATCAAAGCAATTCTCAATTTATTGTAACTAGGAGGCACATAACCACCTAAATTTTGATTGGCAAAAAATACATAAGACCACATATAATAAGGATTTCTTGTAAAGTTGAAAAGTAAACCACCTATGTAAAACATTCCTATAATTCCTTGGTCAAATTTGTTCCTAGCACCCATTTTAAATGCTTTAGCAATAGGATCCAAACTAGATTTTCTTTTCTTGGACACATCAATATTCATTGTCAAAGAACCACTAAGGAATGGAACTGCCTTATGCCCTCCTTTGTTTATACTCATCTCACACTCTTCTTCTAATTTTTGCATTTCAAGTTTCATATCACTAGTCACTTTAGTACAAGTAGAAATGTCTTGATTCCTAATTTGAAGCATGTGAACTTTTACCCTAGAATAACTCCCTAACTGAGTTTCATTACAAATATTGCATTAAAATTGCCAAGTCTCATCCATTTTGGATTGCTTGTTAAGTTTAATCAGATAATTCCATAATGACCCTTTATCAATTGAGGTAGTACTACTACTACTACTAAGATTGGGGGAACTTTGACTTTGTGAATCATCCATATGTTAAATCAAATCAACAACACAATATGTTCAAAATTAAACACATATTCAACACTAACATTTAACTTAAATAAATATAACTTAAGATATTTAAATTATTTTTTAACAAATACAACATGTAAATATAACTAACATAATAATTTATAATTTATTCCAAAGATAAATAATTTCTAATCAAAATAAATAATTTTAAAAATGTATATATACATTATCATCTCATTAAAACAAATAATTTGTAATTAAAATAAAAAATTTCAATATATATATATATATATATATATATATATATATATATATAAACTAAATAGGTGATATTAGGCAAATCATTGGGTATGTATATATACAGTCAACAAAATAAATAATTTCTAATCAAATCATCCCATCATCTCAACAATGAGTATATAACATTAAGAAAAAAAAACAATGTATCTCCATCCACCATCCAACACAAATGAAATAACATAAAGAAAACTTACAATGAAGATACGAGAATCGTCATCGCCAACTGCACCTGCCACCACTTACCGTCAAAACCGTCATCGTTGTTGCATGGATGCGATGTTGTCCCAACTCAGTCCAGTTGAGAGAGAAGGAGATAGAAGAAATCAGATTGGATTTTAGGTTTTTTGAATGGGCACCTCTCTCTCTCTCTATTATTTTTATTTTTTGAAGTAGCCTAAAATGACCGCATTAGGGGTGGAAATGATTCTAAAATGTTTACGACAGCGTACCCGTGACGTCTCTCTTGAAACCCATTTGTACCTCTCTTCTCTGGTACGTCCCACCAATGATTCTAGGTTTTCAAGGCGATTCACGTCCCTATCCCATTTTCGGTACTTGAAGCGGCACTATTTTGACGCTTATGTGTAACATAGTTTTCAACAGATAAAAAGGGGTTTTAAAAATTATTTTAATTATCAAATTTTATTTTTTATTTTTATCTAAGCTATAAGCTAAGCTGACTTACACTCTAGCCAAAATCGAATTCATCTTTAAATGAGCTTAGTTTCAATACTATTATATATACTAGCAATTCATGAAAATTATGAACATTGTCCCCATTTACACATACATACGGATGACAATCCTCATAAGAATTATGATAGGAAGGAACAACTGTTTAAAATGATCAAGGATTTGCTAGATTGTTTTGATGACCTAACTTGATTATAGATAATATAGTCCCTCTATTTACAAATAAATGGCAAAATGAAATGGTATTCGATCATTCATGCACATTCTTCTCGCAATCTATCAATGTCCTTGAAATTCAATTGAATGGAAATTGATTAAAGGAGTATTTAGTAGAGATGGTAATCCATAAGTAATTGAGTTAATAAGATAAGGTTTAATATGTAATGTTATAGTTAAGATTGAATTTGACGGTAAGCTAAGATTAGTCATTAAGCATACTAGGTACAATTTGGAGTATGTTACATGAAAAATTATTTTAAGGATATTAATTTGTCTCTACAAGGTTTATGTATGTTAATATCTCATATTTAACTTTATAAGATAATATAAATATGGAAATTTAAACGTAAACTAGTGGGAAGCATAAGTCTTATTTGATTGGTTATTGTAAAGTAATGGATAGGTGTTGATACATAATTGGTTAGGAAAACCTTAGAAGCTTTATAGAACTCCTAACCACATATAAAAGTCTCCTCTTCAAGCTATTTTCTACAAAAATGCCAAAAACTAGTGAGAGAAAGTGAGGTTTCTAGGGAGAAGAAGAAATAACTCCATTGTTGAGAGTAGAGAGAGTTGTGTTGTTACTGTTTTTAGCCAAAACAATCTCCTCCATTCATCCTCTCACCTACACCTGCCACCCCACCATCTAGAACTCTGAGAGATATTTCTAACGGCACCTTTCTGGTCACCGGAGGCTGCTGGATGTACATACACTCGCAAAAGAAGTGAAGGTTGTCAATCTTCAACTAAAACACGATTTCCCGCTCGCTCCGACTTCCGTTTTGAGTGTATAAGGTATCATTGGAAAGCTTATGAAAATTTCCATATTTTGGTAGTAAATTCTCTATGTTTTTAGGTCTTTTTTTCACGAATTTTTAAGTTAGGATTTAGTGTTTTTAGAAGGGTTATGTTGAACTATGAATCAATTATATGCTAGGATTAGTCTTTTATGTTTTGAATATGTTAATTAGTATGTTAGGATTATTGAATTGTGTTGTTCTTCGTTAGGGTTTGGAAAGACTTGAAGTTAATTGGAGATTACTTGGAATTAGCTTGAGGCTAATAGCTGAATTTGGAATTGAGGTGAGTTTTATACATTTGTTAATGCTTAATGTGTAACCTTGCCAAATTTTGATTGAAACCTTAATATGAACTTACCATGAACATTTTCATTGTTAATGATTTTTATTAAATGACTTTGATAAGAATTTGATAAGCCTCACATGACCTATTTGATTTGAACATTATTGAAATGTCTATGGAAATCCAAGTGACCACTTGTATATGACAGAACACCCGTACTTATGGGAGGTAAAACCATCAGATCATATGTACAAGTGACTGATGTGATATAGTATGAATATTAGAGCCCACCTAGGGGGGGACTGATTCCCTAGGTGTATGCCCGGCCAAGCATATATATTCTACGATACTATAAGTGATCAGCCTGCTACGACACTATGTGGATAGAGATTTAAGCTCACACATAGTCGTCGACCCATTATATGTGATATGATATTTGTGATTTAATTTTGTCTATATGAGATACATTCCATTGATCATTATTTTATTTATGATTACGTTACCTCATAATAATTTATTCTTTTATGTTCATTGCTTACCCCATGATCTATACCATGATTATTAACATATGCATAAACTTACTGAGATAAAAGCTCACTCTATCATTTTTTTATGATTTCTGGTGCTAGGGATATTAGAGAAGGAACCAAAGAGTGTTGAGCTTTTTTATTGTCCTTCATCAAGACACAAGTAATTATCTAATGTTTTGTTGTGTGTGTGTGTGTGTGTGTGTGTGGCTAAATAGATAGTTGCTCTGTAGTACTTAAGGATTTAGTATATTTTGTATAATATTTACTTTTATATATGTTACGAATATGATAATGACATATGATGAGTATGTGGCTTTATTGTGATGGATATTGATGAGATTAAATATGCATTGTTATGGAAGTATTGATTGAGTTTTCCTTGCAGAAGGGTAACTCCATGTTTAGGCAAAACTTTGTCAAATTTTCTATAAAATTAAATGTATATGACTATGATGAGTATGGATATGAATTGTATGCTTAGTAAAGTGTTAGAAATTATTTGTGGTTAACTGATATGTCTAAGTATGATAATTTATGATGAGATATTTGAGTTTTGATTTAGGGTTTTACGGGTGTTAGGTCGCCTTAAGCTTATCCATGCCCTAAGACTGTCACACCTCGAATTCGGGGTGTGACAAATACGTTGATTCTCACAAATTTTCTCTTTTTAACATTTAATGAGTACAATTAATACTATGGAAATATTTGTACTTTTACTACTTTTTCTTACATTAATTTCCTAATTTAACACTTATTTGTGAATAAAAGCAAAATTCTGACACTTATTTGTGAATGAGAGAAGTAAGGAATAGACAATATCAAAAAGGTTAAGGACTCTAAGAAATGTTAAATTAAGTATGCTGCATTCTTTAATGCTTCAGAAAATATCAAGAAAGTATTTCTATATACATTTTTTTTTTTTTGAAAAAAAAAATAAGACTTATAACACATTAAATAATAATTGTTTCAAATGAATATCACAAATTTATAAGAGAGAGGAAGAGAACATTCTATTAAAACACGACACATTCCAATACCAGAATACATACATTAGTTTCAATAATTTAAAGAGCTTGCAGAGACATTGCGAAGCATACAAACAATATTCTTTCAAAAAAAAAAGTGCAAGAAATCTTAGAGATTATGTACCCTCATTTATCATCATCTTTCTTTTTTATTTTTCACATGGACAAAGTAGCAGCTATTCAATACAAAGGAAATTTGTGAAAAAATATATCTCCAATCCATTATCCCAATACAATAATTCCATAAATTTCAATACAAGTACTTAAAGTTTCCATATATAGATCGAATATGGCATGAACATCTAAATGAATAATTTTATAAAAAGAAATGACAACAAATAAAAAGGCACACACACAACCAAGTTGTTAATTAGTAAATTGATTTAACATTTTATCACATAAATAAACTTTCTTTCTAAGAACAATGACAATTGTGACTACATAAAATTTAAGGCCACTTAAATTGCCATCAATTAAAAGAAATTATCCCTTTAACTATAAGATTGCAAAAGCATAAAAAATAAAGGGCAAATTACTATTTAGTCTCTAGGTTATGGTCAAATTAACTACTTAGTTCTCTGATTATGGAAAACAACATGGTTGGTCCCTAAGGTTTGGTCAAATTAACTATTTAGTCCCTTAATTCCTTATTTTTAAGGTTTTCTGAAAGTTGGCAACTTGCACAATAACGTACATGAAGAGAGAAGTCCAAACGTATAATAATAATTGAAAATGGAGGTTGGTAAGTCCATGTCGTTTTCTAATGTTTGAACTTGGCTACCAATACATGTTTCACTAGTCCATTAGCCTCCCCTAATGTTTTTCTGCTATCTTTATATCATTGAGTCAAATCTTTTTTTTTTCAATCTATTATTTCATAAACAAAGAAATATGGTGTTTAAATCAAATACAACAAAAAAATAATTATAATACCCCAAAGGAATTGTGTGATTGGAAAGATGATAAAAGGATTTGATGGTAATACTTATACCAACAATGTGCACCTTTCTTTTGGGAGCTCATTCCTTAAGAACTCTAAAATTAAACATATTTGACTTAGAGCAATTTAAGGATGGGTGACCTCTTGAATGTGGGAGAGTGAGGACAAAGCCTGCTAAAAGAATAAGTGTTGGTTTGTGGGGCTAGTCCACATACCTTTAGTGACACCTTTGGCTGAGGAGAGTGGTCGGGGTGTTATAAAATAATATCAGAGTGACCCTGCGACCGCAAGCTGCGCTTATGGATTGAAGAACCTAGGGCAGCTGATTCTGAGGGCATATGAGATGTGCAATGTGCAACGAGGATGTTGCGATGCATAAGTGGGGGTGAATGTAACACCCCAAAGAAATTGTGTGATTGGAAAGATGATAAAAGGATTTGATGGTACCATCTATACCAATAAGGTGCACATTCCTTTTAGGAGCTCATTCCTTAAAAACTCTAAAATTAAGTGTGTCTGACTTAGAGCAATTTAAAGATGTGTGACTTCTTGGGAAGTTTCCTAGGATGTGGGTGAGTGAGGACAAAATCCGCTAAAAGGATAAGTGTTGGTTCATGGGGCCAATCCACAAGCCTTGAGTGACACCTTCAACTAAGGGGAGTAGTCGGGGTGTTACAATAATAAAATGATATAATTTTGAGATTGATTTTTGTAACCATAAAAGAAGTTTTTACATCCATAAATATCCACAAGCTATTATATAAAGTCTCAAAGGGTTAGCCATTGATCATGCCTTTAATCTCGGAGAAGTTGAATAAACAAAAACAGAAACAATTCCAATATGAGAATTTAAAGATATTCCAACGAAACAAAAGATAAGATTATATAATTTTGTAATCTATATACATTCTAATCAAAGAATGAATATATATATATATATATATATATATATATGGATTATAATTTTAAAAATATTTATTAAGATAATCATAATATATTTAAAATTTTAATTCAAAATTTTATGTTTTATCATTAAAGTGATTATATTATTCTATAAAATTTGAATTCAAAAGTTTATGTTTTATCATTAAAGTAATTATACTAATCTATAAAGGTTATTTTCATACAAAAATATTTTTCCCATATCCCTACTTTTATAGATTATTTAAAAAATAGAATTCTGCTTGAGCTTAAAATTTTTTTTTTTTAATAAAAATTCATATTCTTTGATAGAACATATAAGTGATTATTGTATGAATGTATTGCAGGTGTTTGATGGAATATAAAGAAAAAAATGTGAGATGTCAATTCTTACTTTCTCCTAAAAAAGCTGGATGAGTTTCTTACACACTTGTGTCTCATTTCCATGTCACAACAGTAAAAGCTCTTATTTCAAGCATAGTGCTAAGGGTAGTCACTTTGTATACACTGCTCAGTGTGTCCCCTTAAGGGGAACATAAAAGGTTAGCCCGATGTGTCTTTGAGCTTATTAGGATGAATTTGCTAGCTAATCGGAAGAAGACCTTAAGGGGTTTCTACTATGATGTTGAATGGCGAATAGATCACAATCTAAATCCTATTTATAGCAACGTTTCTAAAATTGTTGAGGATGTTTGTTGTTATTTCATGCAACCGCAATAAGCTTAATATTCTTTAGGATATATGTAGTTGAATTGTTGCAGAAAATCTTGTAATTCTTTCAAAACAAGATGAAAATAGAGATTTTTACTGGGTTGGGTTTAATAATGGAATCATTGTTTTTTTTTTAATATAAATGAAATCATTGGGGATTTTTTTTCAAATTATAAATTAAGTTTAATTTAAACTTTGCTCATATTATATATATTTTTTTTCATATTTGTTTAATTATCATTTGTTTTTTATTTGGTACTAGTCTTCATTTGTCAATCAATACGAAATTTAAATTTACTCCAATGTACATTTCTTTTAAATGATTTTATTTGTAAATAATTTTAATGTGTTGATAGATTCTTAAATAAAAATAAAGTTAAATAAAGTTAATTCAAAATATAATAAAATAAAATCAAAATCAATACAAAATCATAGGCATTAAAATAAAATAAAATAAAACAGCATGAAATCAAAATCAATAAGAAATAAAAATCATATTTCAAAGTTTAATTATAAAAGAGTATATGTGTACAAGATTGAGATGAAAATTTATTATTATAATATTAATTTAGCATAGCTTTTTTTTTTCAAATTGTCTAATGATGGGTACAATCTCTTTAATTTTTTTTTGAAATAATAGTATGAAAACTCATTAAAGTTTAATACGAACATTAAAACGTCCTGAATTAATCGGGCAAAGTACTACAATCAATATAGTTCTTCTTAATACCATTCACCACTAATATGTTTTTCTAACATAAACGAAAAAAAAGGTTCTTCTTAATAGCATTCACCACTAATAAACTATCTAATATTTTCCTGGCCTAACTGACTAAATATGTAGCTTCAAAACAAAAGAATAATTAAATAGACAAACCAAAAAACACATCAATTTCAAATCAAAATAGAAGCAACGAGAGCAGCTGAAAAATCTATGTTCAGAATTCCTCAAACTCCTCAACTGTCACAATCGATCAAAAAATATTATAATAAGATAATCATTCCTGGAATGAACAGTGCTCCAAACACATTCATGATAAGAGATCTATATCAATCTCCATTGATGATACTTTTGCACCTCTCTCGGGGATATTTATTGCTAAGTTTCTCAAGCATTTGGTCCAATCTCCATTAACATATTGAGTTCAAGCATGAACATTATTAGTATAATGGACATGGAACTATGTTAGTCCATACTGATAGGTATCATATACCACACCATTATTTGGTATTCTGGTTATCCAACCAACAGTTTGGCTAAAGCTTCCAAGGGCCGTTCCATAATCCAAGGATTCTTGTGCTTCTAAGGATGGCTTCATCTCATGGCATCTTTTAAAGAATGTGCATCTTTTTGTGTGTTAAAAGTTGCAATGTGATTGACAAGTAGCTATGGTTGGTTCCTCAACCTTGTCCTTTGTGAACCATTGAATAATTGATTAACTAAGCATTGCATATCCAACGGTAATGGTAACATTGTAGTAGCAAACAAATGACCCAATACTTCACAGATACACAAGTAATCCTTATCAACTCTATCTGATGTGGAGTTAACAAATGTAACCTTCTAGATTCTTAATCCCCCATTTTGGAAAACTATAATGGAGCTAAGATTTTAAGACATTGAGGTCAAAGTTAGAACAATTTAAAAGGATTAAAATCGATTAAAATGACTCAAAATGACAAATTTATGATGTTTGAATTATAAATTTTAAAATTTATCTATTTAGTAGTCCCAATTTTTTTCCAATATAGTAATCCCCATTTAGATGCTGTAAATTAATTTAATTTTATCATTTTTAAGGAGATTTTAATTTCATCATCTTAATTTAATGGACTATAAAATTGTAAGTATAAGAAAGTAAATAAGATATTAAATTTATGGTGACTTTATTGTCAAAATAATAGTTAATAGGGCTAGAAAATAAAAATTTATTGAAAATTTTAAATTTTAATTGTGATATATATAAAGAATTTTGATAAATTATTATCCTTTTATTCATTAATAATACTAATTCAAATTAAGATGAAAAATTCAACTTCATTTTTTTTACTCTTTAATGGAATCTACTAATTATTAATAATTTTAATTAGTTTATAATAATAAAATAAAAACATAACATTAGTTTTTTTTTTTTATTTTGAGTGGGTGCAATGGCCCCTAGTGGACCTTTAATTGGATTCATCCCTATCTATGACATAACTGGCTAAATAGAATTGGTGGTTCAAATCTTGAACTCTAGCATCAAACCTTTGGTCGAATTTCAAATATACGACGTGATGAGCCGGCTCGTTCAATAGAAAGCACCTTAATAGGTTTGGATGAGTGAGATTAATTAGTTGGATGTGATTTTTCCCCACTAATGACCTTAACGACATCACAACTCTTGTCATTTTCTCTTCACTTGCTGGATACAAAAGATCCCCTTCACTGCTATCACCTCCATCATTAGGATTGCACATCAAAATGGGTGGTTTTAAGAGTGTGCGATAGGTGCATCGCACAGAGCCTCCAAAAATTTGGGACCCCAAAATTTTGAAGAATATTATGTAGTACTATATATAAAAATGTATTCCATTTATTAACAAAATTTTATACTTGTTTCTTTAGTGGAGGTGAATTATTTATATGCATGAGCTTTCATATTCAAATTTTGATACAACATTTTGTTATATGCCTTAAAGTTTCGAAGTCGACCCGAAGGTCTGTAACGAAGGTGGATAGCGAAGGTTGTGCTCGAAGGTGTGCTTCGCACCTGTCTCCTCGAAGGTATGCTTCGCACCCTGTTCTTCGAAGACCTGACTTCGCGATTGGGGCTTCGCGTGTTCTGTGAAGTCAAAGGTTGTAACGTATCAAAGACCTCATGCAGTATGGACCTTGTTTAATATATACATACATTGTACTGGGTTGGTGAGAGTTAGTAGCAATGGTATGGGTCAATTGTACTGGGTTTGGTAAGAACTGTCAGAGTAGTTGAATCAACGGTATGGGACTCATGTGTATATATATATATGGTATACTGTGAGAGGTGAGATCAACTGAGGAAGACTTGAATTGTACTGAAACTCTGTAAATAGAAATCTCTCTGTCCGTGGATGTAGGCTGTTTATTGCCGAACCACATAAATCTGTGTGCATTTAGTTTTTTGATTCTTGTGTGATTGTGTTCTTCTCTTTCTTGTTGCGTGGTATTGCTGCACTGTCATTGTTTCCGCCAACACATTTTTTTCCATTCGTACTCACCATGTTCTTTTTTTCTTAAAAAAAATCGAAGATAATAAACCAAGTTATTACCTCTTTGGAGAAGAGAAATAATACTAATCATATGAAAATATATTTTGTTTTTTTTGTTGAGTATGGATACTTTACAATATAAGGATGTATTTAATTTTTCATTTAATTTGGATACTTTACAATCGTTGGATGATTTAAATCTCAAATTTTTTTATATTTGTTTTGAAGATGCTCTTAAAAAAGGTAAATTATATACCAATGGTAACTATTTATTGAATTGAAATTTCTAAAAAAAATGTTTATTATAATAAAATATGAAAGCATATGATTTATTGAAATTCTTGAAACAATTGAATTGCTTTCCAATGCAATCATTGCATATATAATCTTATTGACTATTTTTGTTAATGTATCATCCATGAAAATGATTTTATTTCAAAATTGAAACTATTGCAAAAAATAATGACAAAAAGATTTAAATGAATTAACATTAATAATAATTCAAGGTGAGCTTTTAAAAGAGGTTTTTTTCGCCATGAGACGTCAATGTTAAAAGTTTGATCAATGATTTTGCTTCAAAAAAAATTTTTAATTAAATTTTAAATTTATTATAATGTATTTGAGATTCTACTATCTTGAAAGTCGATAATATTTTATATTTAATAAGTTTTTTTTTTAATTATATTTATTTTAACTATTTTATTCTTAAATTATGAATGGAGAGCCTAATTATAGTATTTGTACAGAACCTCTATGATAATTGAACCGCCCTGTACACCAAATAGTGCATGACTACAAAATTCTCACCAATACAACAGCAAGCATGGCAACATGAGATGAAGTAAAAAATACAACAAAGATATTCACATTACATAATACAACTATAGAAACAAGCACATCAAATATACCCACATCACAAAATATAACATAGAAATGAGGACAACATAAAAACAATGACAACAAAGTACCACATTACAGAATACAACAAAGAATTAAGGATTTCATGCACCACTATTGCAAAGAATTAAGGATATAGCAGATCCTTTTCAATTATGCACATATAATTAATGATTAAGGATTTTCGTGCACCAATACAACAGATGCCTTTCAATTATGCACATATAATTTCAGAGGCAATATCCACATTTTCCTACCCTAAAGTACAATCTCTTTAAAAAATTTACTTTTCATCATTAATTTGTTAAAACATCATTTTATTGCATATACAACTTGACAACTTTTCAAAACATGCATGACGCAAGTAAAAGAGTGGAGGACAAAAATATTGTATATTACAACTAAATCAACACATCAATGAGTTGTTGTTCAAATATGAATTATGAATTTTAGTAAATCAAATATGTTGAAACAATCTATTGATTTCATCTCATGTTTTAGTGTGTAGTGAGTTTGACTCCTCTCTTGGTATTGATGTTAATTACATAATTTTTACTGATAGTTCTTCTAGGTTAATATCAACGTTTACTTCTTTTTTTACCTTTTAGTAACAAAAGAAAACATTGAACAAAATATATCAAAAATTAACATCCAGAATAATAAAAAGCAAACACTGTACCCAATTATGTACTAATCCTTTAGTTTTTAACTCTATCTCTGCTACATACAAAGTCTTTAAATATCGTATCAGGAAAAAGGAAAAAAAAAATACTTTGTAAAATTGAACTCAAAAGTTGAGATACCAAAATTCGAGTTTCATGAATCATAATTTATGAGAGATGATTGAATAAATTTACTAGCATTGAAAATTAGAGTTGTAGTTTGAGTTTTTTAACGAAGCGTAATTTTGTAATAATTTCAGACCGGGTGGACATAATTGTTATGAAAAAAAATGCTAGCTTTTTTTTATATTTTAATTTAAAGTTTAGACATTTCTATATAAATTCCTATCCCAAACTAAAAATAAAATTGGACAAATGGCACCAAACGTATGCTCCAAGTTTTCTTTCTTATTCTTTGTTTTGGCAAATTGTTGGACAATACGATACGCTCCGATGACAATTGTTGGACTATCTCCGATGACAATTGTTGGACAGTATCCTCCGATACCACTTGTTGTCAAGAACCGACGAACAATGCAGCAATACCGCGCACACAAGGAAGAAAAGAAC
>CAOJBK010551187.1:0-11451 GCA_948294925.1 Codiaeum variegatum | reverse complement strand
TATATATAAGTTTTTTGAGTAAAAATTGAAGGCTTGTAAACAATAATGGTTTGACCATACCATTCCAACTAGTTTAGCACCACCCTAATGCCATGACAAGATAAATATAAATTCAGAATATAAACAAGTTTAGAATTAAATGGAACTTCAATACTTAAATACAATTAATTTCATTGAGCTCCACTTCCCTTTACAAAAATTTCAATTCTACCAAATTTTAATGAGAAATATTAAAATGATAGAAAGAGTTATAAATTTATATACATGCAGATTTTAATGAAAAAAAAAGTTAATTTTATATAAGAAAAAGAAAAATTATGTTTTTTTTTAAAGAAAAAGATCTTACCTTTTATATCAATAAATTAATTTTTATTTTCATTAAATTATTATATTCATGATATAAGGCATATCATTGTAAAATTAAAATTTTTTCATAATTTAATTTATTAAAAAGTACAAATAGGATTTTCATTTTTCATGAAAAATAAAATTTTCAAATACTAAGTTATATATATATTTTTTAAATAAAAGCAGCAACTCATGAAGCAATAAAAATACAAGATATCCCAACTAGATTGGCACTCCCAAATATTCACTACAAGGACATGAGCGCTAAATATTATTTAAATAAAATAAATGGAATGAACAAACATCTTACAATAGCCTAAATAGCTAAAAAGAAAAACAATTGACAAAACCAAAACCTCTCCCTATTACAAAACTCATCACAAATAAAAGAATTACAAAAAGCTGGAGCTGAATCTCACCACTACAAATGTTGCTGAGGCAAACCATACTTGGCTAAACAATCTGATGGACCATTGCCTTCACAAAAAATGTGAATAACATGGACAGTCATATGATTCAATAAACTCAGGCAATTCTACCATTCATGTAACACTACCCAAGGCACTCTTGTAGATTTAGATTTAAACATATTAACTACATAAAGTGAATCACATTCAAGCCATATCTTAGTCCATCTCCTTTCCCAAGTTTTCTTAGTTACAAAAATAGCTACTTTTAACTTCGCAACAAAAACAATAGCAATTCCAGTATTAAAAGCAAAAGCTCTTTATGGAAAACGTCTTGCATTTCGAAAAGTGCCACTTGCACTAGAATTACTAGGAGAACAAAGTGCTGACCCATCTATATTGACCTTCATATAACCAATAGGTGATGAACACCAGTATACCCTAACTATCTTCAAAGCTGTAGCTAGTCTACCTTTAATGTTAAGCCTTAGAAGAACATTTAGTTTAGTTGGGGAGTCAAACACCATACCTTTCTCAAAGAAATCACACTCTTTGATGGATATCCATAACAATCTCAGTGTAATAAAAATACTTAGAAGGTCATCTTCAAAGATTACTCTATTGCAATGAAATCGTATCACCTAAACGCACTTGCGATAGTTGAACTCCATAATGTTGCAACTCGCATGCTGAAATTGTGCTTCAAAACACTATAAATAAGCTCCTTAACTGTACTAATACACGCTAAATTATAACCAAAAAGGCTCTCAATTGCTCTCCATGTTTCTATGTTGAAATAACACATTAAAAATAGATAAGAGCTCGCTTCTTCTGCACTTTGGCACAAATTGCAATGCGAAGCAAAGGAAAAACCTTTCCACTTAATAACCTTCTTCATTGATAGATAATAAAGGATTACGTGCCAAACAATGATGGGCCTTGATGGAGGAAGGAATTCATTCTAGATGAATGTTGTCAAAGGCTTCCTACTTTGTTCACCTCTTAAAAATTTATACATTTTTCAAACTATAATATGGCCATCTAATGCAGGCTACCAAACTACATAATCATTCATATCCTTCAAGACCTGAATTAGCCTAATCTCATTAGCTATAAAGGTTGAAAATTGATATAAAGGCTAAAAATTGATAATAAAAAAAAGTCCAACTATCATTAAACATAAAATCTAAAACTTTATCAAATAATTTCTAACAAACATGATCTTCCATTTTTAATTGATTTGCCATAGAAGGTGATACCAATTGTCACACCAAAGTTGAGGTCTTAATCCACACTTATAAAACATTTGCAGTATGCCCAAATCAGATTATAAACCTCTTTAAGAGATTTTCAGACAGTATAACTGAAATAAGTCACCTTTTTGAAATACCAACAACAGTAAAATAATGTTGCAAAATAAGACTAATAGCCATCCCTTTCTTGTTAGGAATCCTCCAAGCCATCTTACCCAACATTGCTAAATTAAAAAGATCTAAGGATTGAGTTCCCAAGCCTCCCTTCGCCTTTCCATGACAACAAACTTTCCATGGAACGGTTACACATTTTCGTTTCTCAATTAAACCCTTCCAAAAGAAGTTCTTCAAGCTTTGGTCTATCTTTTTCAATAAGCTTATAGGCCATTTGTATATTGAAAATGTGTGAATTAAAGGCCTTGTTAAGAGCGAACTAATAAGAATAAGATGACCAACCATTGATGATGAATTACCCTTCTAATTGGTGAATTTTCTCATTATCCAATAAGCCATTTTTAGAAACCATTCTTGTCTAGGTGCTTCATATAATATCGATACACCCAAGTAAACAAATAGGACTGACCCTTCTTTCATTCCTACTAGTTCTTTCATAGCATTCCGACGGTTATTAACAATAAATTTCCCAAAAAAGATATCACACCTATCTATTAACTATCTGACCCAATAATACATTATAATCATCAAGGATTGAGTTCAACAGTTTCATATTCATTAAAGTAACTCAACAAAAAAGCAATGAATCATTAGCATAGAATAAATGGGTTAGAAATTGAGTACCTCGAGTGTAATTCATAGGATCAAGCCTTTTGTCATTAGTTAATTTCAATAACCATTTGCTGAAAAAATCTTTTGCAATGCAAAACAACAGGGGAGAGAGTGGATCCCCTTATCGAACTCCTCTCGAGCATTCAAAATAGCCTTTGGAAGAGCCATTAATCATCATTCAGAGTTTAGAGGATGCAAAAATATTTTGAATCCACTACCAAAAAACATTCAAGAACCCAAAAGCCTCTAATACCACATCAATAAATTTCCGTCTCATAATATTAAATGACTACCAAATGTCTATTTTGATAGCTTAATTTTCACCAAAACAATGTTTATCTAAAATATTATTCCCTTCCGAGCCCATAACAATACATTCAGATATGTTTCACCCTTTAATAAATCCAAATTGATTCAATGAAAGAATCTTTGAAGCAATATCAGCAATAATCTTTGGCACAATCTTAAAGCTAAAATTCCTTAAAGTGATGAGTCTATACTAATCAATAGCAATAGCTTCCGCGACTTTAGGTTGTAAAATCATAAAATTAGAATTAAAGCCTTTAGGGAAAACACCTTAAGTAAAAAAGGTTTGCACAACTTGACATACATCATCTTCGCTAATGTCCCAAAAAGATTTGTAAAAAAGACCAAAAAAAAAACTATCCAGACCTAGAGCACTATGATAATCCATGCTCAAAATTGTGTTTCGGATTTCAGAAAAAGACAACACTTAAATAAGGATTTTATTCTCTGCAGCTGAAACCATAGGCTAAATAATCTCCTTAACCAAACTGAAATCATTTACACTATCATCCACCTTAGTGAATAAATTCTGAAAATGCTAAACTATATGGGATTCTATAGCAGCTTTAGCAATAGAAATTGATTCCCCAATTCTCAATGAATGTATCCCCTCCGTGGCCTTTAGATGAGTATGTAAATTGTGAAAAAAATTTAGTGTTCCAATCATCACTATGTAGCCACTTAGCATGACTCTGCTCTTTATAAAAAATCTCCTGATTATGCAGATGAAAATCTAGAGTCTAGTGTGCCTCTAATTTTTGTCTCTGAAGATCATCATTAAGCCTAAAAATTGAACTCACATTGTGAATTTCAAGAAGTTTATCCGGAACCTTGTCAATTTTTTCATGTAAATTCCCAAAACCTCTTTATTCTAAACCTTCAATAATCTTCTCAAGTACTTCAACTTAAGACTTAATCGAAGCATAGAAGAGTCTGTATCAATTATAATAGACCATGCCTTGACAATCACCTCACGCAAAGAAGGATGCTTTAACCACATTCCTTAGAATCGAAATCTAGCAAATTGTTAACATTGATTAACTTTGTAACTCAAAAGCAAAGGAAAATGATCGAATGATGTCTTGCAAGAGCTGTCCAACTCACCATGTCTGATGATGCAAGAAAATCTAAGGTGCAAAGTGATCGATCAAGACAACATTTAACATGTTGGCTGCCAAATTGATTGTTCACCTAAGTAAACAATGCTCCCATGGTTTGAATATTCTAAAAGTTAGCATCCTTTATAAACTCTTTAAAATCTCTACAATAATTTTTAAAGGTGCTAACCCCATTTTTTCATGAGAATCCAAAATGGCATTAAAATTGCCTAAAACAACTCAGTTAGAGTGAGACCTAAAGTAAAGAGGCCCAAAGGTCAACACTAAGAGCAATAACATTTTTGCCATAAATAAAAGAAATTGTATGTGATTGATTATTGAAGACAAAGTCCATAGTCACATGTTGTTCATGGATCACCAGATTAGAAGGAGAGACCATATATTCTCTTTTGAAAATCCACATTGATGGTAGAGCTCCAACATTCACTTTAATAAGAGATATAGTAATTTGATTCCAAAATGAGGAATCAATGGAGTGAAACTCCATCGTAAGTTCTACTATGCATAAAAAATCTGGATGATACTGATGATAGTAACCATACAATGCCCTCATAGTATCCAAATTACTAATATCTCTGTAGTTTCAATATAGTACCTTCATAAATTAAGTTTTTAAAGGGGCTTCGACGACTGTCACCTAAAAGGCGACTTAGTCGTATTACTACCCTTAGCCACTAACTTGCTTTGATTTTACCTCATGCTAATCACCCTCTCGTCCCTTTTCTGCCTCATCAGCCCATGAAACGCGACCTTTTAAATGAAAACTCATTACTTTCTATTTGATTTGATAATTAGACACACCATCCACACAGATTTCCAATTCATGAAACTTACTTGTATCCTCCACATTTTCACTAATAGTAGTTGGAGCCTTATCAATTTAGAAAGTAGCATCTTCATTTACCATAAGAGTTAGAGGCCTAGCTAAAAGATTTTGTGTGTTCTCAACAGGTGTTATGTTAACCCCCTGTGAATTATCATTTACCACAATATTATCTTTACTTCCCTCTTCATAATCTCCTACTTCCGAACAGTCTTCATCACTCCCATTTTTAGATGGTTTCTTATGATTCAAATCATCAGAATAATCAATCTTTTTTTGTCACCTTAGCGACTCCCATGTGTTCTAGAAATATGTCTCCATCATTATGTTGTCGAGATCGTCCTCTAGACTTTGATCTTTGATCCCCCCCTCCCCCGCTCTCGATTATTTTTCTTCTCAATTGGTTTTTAATCAGGTCGTATGTTCTTTTTGCAGTCGTACGATCGATGCCCAATAGTCGTTCATGTTTTACAGAAAAAGGAGGTAAATTTTCATAGAAAATATCAATTCAAAAGGCCTTATCTTGTCTTTCTATATGTAATGTTTCTAACAGTTTAGTAGCTAAATCAACATCCACTGGTAACCTAGAAAACTGCCCAAAATCTCTCTCCAGTGTATCACGATCAATTTGAATCAATGCTCCAATACCTTTAGCAATGTTTGTCAAGATTTGTGAGTCCCAATATTTCCAAGGAAGACCATGAAGCTTCGCGCAAACCTGAGCTGTGGATGATCTTTGAGGTGATGGATCAAAATCTAAAGTCCATTCTTGAGGTCTAAAAACTCATGGTTTCATCGTAATCACCCCTCCGCTTTAAACTACTAGTTTATCTCATGTGATTTTAACAAGACTTGATAAAAACCTTCGCCTAGAGAGATCACTCTCCATGATTCATGTAACCCCTAAACCTTAATCAAAGTCTCTTTTAAACCATTCAATTTCCATGGTATATCACTTTTGTTAAGCACCAATCTTCCAATGAGGGAAGACTCACAAAACTTCAATCTTATTTCATAAGTAGTTTGTGAGATTTTAATAGAGATGCAACCTCCTAAATCGAACACAACATGCTATGAAACCTCTTCCTTTTAAGAGTCATCAATCCACTTTACAGGTGCAAGTACTTGGAAAAATGTTATAGGAGATATGCATGTTTTAGTTATAAAAAATGACATCGTAAAAGAGGTTGTAACCACCTTATTGTGCAGAGAGACCTTCATTAACATTAGGTTTAGTGGCTGGAGGTTAGCCATGACTGGAATAGGTATAGGGGTAGTAGCGTGTGAAGCAAGGAAGTCTCTCTAGTTTTTTTTTACTATCTGTTAAAAAGAAAAACCTCAAGTGAAGTTACTTTATGTTTAAATAAAATAATGTAAAAAAATCCCTAAATCCACAACATTGATTCCAAAAAAAATCATAGCATCGTGTGGTTGGTTTCTAGCTGATTGTTATATCTCCATTAATTTTCTTTCCTAATAGTTTATAGCTTTTATTTTATTTTTATACAATGAAGGGTTCAGTAAGCCGCATGCTATACAACAAGGGGTAGTCATCCCCTTAACACACACCGTATTAGCTAATTTCACCTAGTGTTGAAGAGGATACTCGAACCTGAAGCTTCTCACTCCCAAGAACAATGCTTTTGCCACTTGAACTAGACATCAAGTGTATAGTCTTATTTTATTTAAGTTATCAAATAAAAAGTTAAAATAATTGTCTAAATATAAGTTCCTACCAATACAAAATTTTCCCTCAATCACTCCGAGATCAGCTTTGGTTTTAGTGTGACATACATACACACCACTAATCACAACCATTCACAATACCTACCATGAGCAATATCAACCATTCATCTTACCCATCACCAGCAAGCTATCTCCAAAGTTCATTCTACTTACCATCGCCAACCAGCACCTAAATGTCTACAACTACATTTTATTTCATGTGATAATTTTTCAGTTACCTTTGTCTTTCCCATTTTGTAATACTAAAATAATTGGGGGCAGGTGAAGTCATTTTTATAGTAAATGAGACGGAAAACTCGTGAATTTATTACAACCTACAAAAGAAGAAGAAGAAACACAAGAAAGTAGTGTCAATTATGGAGCCTTCTAACTCATCAACCCATCTTCTGGAATGGGTCATCTTACTCCATTTCTCCGGTTAGCTCCTCTGTTATTGTCAAGAAACTGAAGTGTCACTCTTTTTACTGCTAAATCTACTGTTTCTAATGCAGAATCTGATCATATTTCTTCCTTTTTAGAAACTTATCCTCAGATCAATCACATTGAATTTGACATCATCCCTGTTCAATCTTCTAATCCTGGTAGCCAAGATCCTTTCTTTGTTCAATATAATGCTGAGAGCCGCTCTGCTCGTATTCTGCAACCTTTCTTATCTTCTTTATCTCCTCCTCTATCTGCTATTTTTTGTGATTTACTTATGACTAAAGGTATTGCTTCTGTTTCAACTCATCTTCATGTTCCTTACTACGTTGTGTTTACTACCTCTGCTAAGTTTCTATCTTTCATGATTTATCTTCCAGTTCTTGCCTCCAATTCTGATAAATTCAATGTTAATTCAACTCAAGTAGAGATTCCAGGCTTGGATCCTCTGCCTATTTCAAGCATTCCTCTGCCATTCTTCAACCCAAACCATCTTCTTGCAAAAAGTACAATAGAAAATGTTGGATTGTGTTCCAAGCCAAAGGAATTTTGTGAATAGTTTTGATTGGTTTGAAGCTAAAACAATTTCTGCTCAAAATAATGGTAAAGTAATAAGCAATCTCCCTCCAGTTCTCCCTATTGGACCGTTACAAGGTTACGAGCATGAGAAAGATCAGAGCCAGCTCCTGTCATGGCTTGACAAACAACCAGAAAATTTAGTACTTTATGTGAACTTTGGAAGCAGAACAGCCACGTCTAATGATCAAATTAAAGAACTAGGATTCGGGCTAGATAAAAGTGGATGCAGATTTTTATGGGTAGTAAAGACAACAATGGTTGATAAAGAAGATAAAGAAGGGTTAGAAGAGGTATTAGGGGAGTCATTTTCAGAAAGAATAAAGGAATGGTAGTGAAAGGATGGGTGAGTCAGAAAAGGATTTTAGCTCAGTCTGCTACAGCTGGATTTATGAGTCATTGTGGGTGGAATTCAGCGACTAAAGCAGCAGAACAAGGCATACCTGTATTGGCATGGCCGATTCATGGAGATCAAAGAATAAATGCTCAAGTTGTTCAACAAGTTGGGATAGGAATATTGGAGAAAAATTGGGGTATGGGAGGTGAAAATTTGGTGAAACAAGAAGACATAGCTAAAAAAGTTGAGGAGTTTATGAATGATGCAGAGCTTAGAAATAGAGCTGTAAAGGTTGGGGAAGAAGCTAGAAAGGATACTCAACCTAGTGGAAGTTCTTACAAGGCTACCATGGGAGTGATTGAAAAATCAAGTTGAAATTTTGGTTAAAAAATTAAAAAAAAAAAAAAAAAAAGTCTTTTGTTGCTTTCTTTGTTAGGTTCCTATGGATGGTGAAGAATAACAAAATGGAAATACAAAATTTTGAACTCCTGTACTTTTAATTATGAT
This sequence comes from Codiaeum variegatum, assembly GCA_948294925.1. Classification (NCBI taxonomy): domain Eukaryota; kingdom Viridiplantae; phylum Streptophyta; class Magnoliopsida; order Malpighiales; family Euphorbiaceae; genus Codiaeum; species Codiaeum variegatum. Next base: position 2,824 of record CAOJBK010551187.1, on the reverse strand, counting down.
AGATTCGAAAAAAAGTAAGTTTAGGTTAAAATTATTATATTGGTTAATATTCACACAAACTTTCATTACATTCAGCCTTTTATTGGCAGATTTACAAAACAAAAAAAGGAGCAGTTTCCTCAACTACTAACTATTTCAGAAATTACAGCATACATTTAGAAATTCCAGAATTTTCACACCAGCAAAAATATGCTAGTGTCAATGCACTATCAGTTTTTAATGCGATTAATGAATGTTGAAACAGTGAATTTATTTTCTACACAAAAAGTTGCTGTTCATGATCAATTAGTATCTAAAGTCCTGTCTAATCTTTTTTTTTTTTTTTTAATTTATGGATCATGGTGCTATATGTTGATATAAGAGTCGGAGGAGAAACAAAATAATGAGTTTCAATTATTGGATTTTTTTTTTTTTTGAAGTAACAATATGGGAATTTATTTATTCTGATCTTGTAACAAATAATACATAAGAAATCTGGAGGACATCGGACTTGACATAGAACCTGATGCCCTTGCCAAAGAGTGAGCAACAAAGTTCACAGATTGCTGGGTATACACAAATTGTATATCCCTAAGATTCTTAGCTATTGCTTTACAGTCTTCAATCAACAAATGGAAAACAGAATTCCCTACAAAGCACTATGAACAACTTGAGAATCCATTTCAATCATGACCTGTGACAATGTTCTTTGTTGAGCCAAGATAACCCCTTGCTTACCGCCATAGCCTCTGCCTCTTTTGGCTGTAAATAATAAGCAGCAGCAGTAAATCTACCATTGGAATCATTCCACAAATACCTTGTTTTGAGAGAATTGCTGCATCTACATTTAGCTTATGCAGCTTGTTTCTTCCATGTGATAGGCAATTGGGTTCCTTGTTGAGAAGAATTTTTGATTGTTTGTACGCGAAATCTGAGCTTGCCTCCTGAAAGTCGTTGGTCTTCCATTTTATTGAAGTTCTATCATGCCAAATGGACCATAACAGCATAAGCACCACACAGAAGTCTTCCTTTGTAGCAGCAGGAAAATATACACACAAGCCAGGCTTCAACTGTAGATGAATTATCTGGTGGTACTGCAAGAATATACAATTGTTAGGGATATACAATTTGTGTATACCCAGCAATCTGTGAGCTTTGTTGCTCAGGCCAAGAATATACAATTGTATATCCCTAACACTCAGGCCAAGAATAAATGACATTGAGATTCAATGTCTGAAAAACATAGAACACAAGTAGGATCACGATTAACTCTTCTTTTGTTTGAGTCTTCTTTGGCCAACTGATTGTTTCATTCATTAAACTCGAAGTCAGAATACAAAATAGCCTCCACTATCCAGTTAGCAATATATACAATCAGCCTGTAGATACATCATTAAAACTATTCACAATCACCGGTAATCTTGGTTTTATCTCTACAGGAACAATCAGTGATTCAAACAGAATTTGATTTTCTGTTTCTACTAACATCGATACTTGCAAGTGGCTAATGTTTCTGTTATTTGGTGTTTGAAAGTAAGAAAAATAAATTTTCATAATAAACAAAAATCATTAAAAAAAGTGTTTTTTTTTTTGTCAAGTCATTTTTCAACAGACAAATACTAGTATAAAATACAGAAATAATACCAAAAAGTCTCTGAATATAAGCAGATGGCTGGAACTACTTTCTCACAAATCTTTGAATTCAAACTTCCTTCTCCTCCAAGCTATGGATGACGGCATGATTGGATTTTCTGTCTCTTACTCTCATTATTCTAGTTGGATAAAGAATAAAAAACAACATTTTTTTTCTTGTGTTTTAAAATCATTGTTAGTTTATTTGACTCTTTTTTTTTCTTTCTAATTCCATAGACGTGGATAATTATCTTATAATCTTAGCATTTGGATATCAGAATTAATCTACAGCATTTTTTTCTCAGAAAATGTCAGGTTCAAGTGATGAGGGACTTGCTCATATAGGTCTCCTCCCAAGTCTCACACCCTTCTTTAGACTTGCTACTCTGCTTACACTTAATAATGTCAAAGTAGCCTTCATTACCCCTAATCCAACTGTTTCAATTGCTGAATCACAAACCTTATTCCATTTCTTAATCTTCTTCCTCTCAACAACCATTACAACAACTCAGAAGATCCTTTCTATGGTCATATGCAGCAGATTCAACAATCCTCTCACCTTCTTTCTCCTCTACTCTCTTCAATATCGCTGCCTCTCTCTTCTATTATCACTGATATGAGCTTGGCGGCTTCTATTAGTCCAATCACCCAAGCTCTTAACCTTCCTAATTATGTTCTCTTCACATCATCTACTAAAATGTTATAACTTTTTTTTTATCTTACCATGCTGTGATTAGTTCCAAAAAAAATAACCAACAACACCTTTGAGATTCCAAGCCTAGAACCAATACCCAGACCATGGATTCCCCCACCACTTCTACAAAACACAAACAATATTCTTAAGACCTATTTAATGGAGAATGGCAAAAAAATGGCAGAATCAAGTGGGATTCTAGTAAATACATTTCACAGTATTGAGCAAGAAACACTCAGAAAGCTAGATGATGGGGAAGTAATAGGAAGAGTACCTCCGGTTATTGCCATTGGGCCACTTGCACCCTGTGAACTTGAAAAGAGACAGACATTAGTATGGCTTGATGACCAGCCAACTAGGTCAGTGTTTTATGTTAGTTTTGGGAGTAGGACTGCCATGTCAAGAGAACAACTTCGAGAATTGGGTGAAGGGTTGCTAAGAAGTGGTGTTGGGTTTCTATGGATGGTGAAGGGCAAGGAAGTTGATAGACAGGATGAAGAAGACTTGGGGGAGATAATT
>CAOJBK010550731.1:0-15053 GCA_948294925.1 Codiaeum variegatum | reverse complement strand
TCATCATCAGTTGGTTTATAGCCCAGGCCAAATGGCAAAACAGTTGTGGGGTACTCATCAAAGGACTTGATACCTTATTAATTATTGTCTATGCCCATACTATGAAAATAGGCCATGTGGTTGAGAATATTCCCAACCATTGGGTTGCAGTAAGGATTGAAATAAAAGGCAAGTGGCTCTTTCAGATTCTCCATAGTGTGAATGAACTGAACAAATAAGAACTCAGATAAAGGATATGCTAACAACTCATGTTGGATCTCCAAGTTGGGTACAATATCTAAGACTTCAAATTTTCCTGATAGATCAGCCTTAATGGTAACAATGCCACCTTTCAATGGAGATTTGACCCTCTGGTTTAGAGTAAACAATACAGCTTTGGCCTGATGGATCCAAATCCTACCTAGGAGCAGATTGAAGTATAACGGTACATCAATAACATGGAAAGGGACTTTGAAAGTAGTTGGGCCCAAGGTGATGGTCAGTATTGCCACCCCAAGTACCTCTCTTTTAGATTTGTCGTAATCCCTTACAATTTGGTCTGAAAGAGTGAAATCAGTGGAAGTTAACCCTAAACACTTGCAACCTTCAAAAGGTGGACATTCAGTGTAGACCCATTATTAACTAAGGTCATAAGGACAGTCTTCTCCCTTGTGATAATAGTGATGTACAGAGCATCAATATGAGTAACCCCTTGCAAAATCTCATTATAGAAAAAAAAGATAGCAATACTCTTAGTAGAATTAATAATCGATGCAACCAAAGTCTCAGGGGAGATGTTGGGTGATGTATGGGTCTGACTCAACACCTTACAAAGAGCTTGGTGATAAGGATAAGAATACATGAGTAAATTCCAGATCAAGATATTAGCTTGTGTTTTCTCCTGTTGTTTTAGTATGGGGTCCTCATTAGGTTTAGGTGTCCCTTTGTTCTGAGCCACTGGTTGGCTTAAAGATGAGGCCACAGCAGGAGCTTGAGTGATCTAACCACTTCTAGTTATAGCATCTATTCAGGTCTATGATGACACAAAAGTAATGGTGGTGAATTGACCTCACTAAGGAAGTTTGGCACATTAAAGGAGAGCAATTTGAGGAAAGTGACCTCTCTAAGAAAGATTGACCATCTCTGGTGTAATGGAAATTTCTTAGTGGCTTGGCATTAGTGATGAAATCATCTGAGTCACCCTTCTTAAATTCTTTTAGTATTGCATTGACATTATGTTCAGGGAGGGGATTAGGGCCAACATTAACTTCAGGTAGCATAATTTTTTTCTCTTCGATGAGATCTTAGATTTTGTGGCGAAGGGCCTTACAGTAGTCATTTTTATGCCTGAGCCCTTAATGATAGTCACAAGTCTCATTCATGTTGAAGTGTTTTGGCAATGGATTAGGAATTGGCTTAGGCTCAAGTGGTTTAAAAGCATTCTTTTTCAAGCACTGACTTAAGAGGTAGCTTGGTGTTAACCCTTTTAAGTTAGAAAACTCCCTTCTTTGTATCTGGAGTGGTTTGTAAGCTGTAATTACACTAACCCCACTATCTTTCTATATACTAGAGGATTTCTTAAAACGAGAGAATGAATCCTAGGTTTCATCCTTAATGAGGCCATATTCTATTACATCTTCTAGGCGAGAACCAATAGCAACCAAAGTCTTGAAAGTAGGAAAATTTTGTGTTATCATTATGTCTCAAAACACAGGTAATAAGTTCTTGACAACTATATCAATCTGTTCAGGGTTAGTTGGCTTGCTAACCATTTGGGAGGCTATTTCCCTCCATCTTGTAATAAAGGCAGAAAAGGTCTCTTTAGGTTATTGCTTAGTTGTCTCGAGGTCCCTTCTCTTGATGTCAACCCCTTAGTTGTATGAGTCCTACTTTATAAACTCAGTACAGATGGACTCCCATGTCTATTTCTTGGAATCCTCTAATTACACGAACCAGGACAGAGCCACACCAGTGAGCGACTGTTGGAAGAGCTGAGTAAGGAGCTTGCCTTCCACTCCCAAAGGTCGAAGTGTGCCATCATAAATTCTCAAGTGAGCTTCAGAAAAAGAAGCCCCCTTGAAATTTTCAAAATGTGGCATTTGACACTTAGGAGGAAGCCTAGCTTGGGGGAAGGGACTCAGTGCCTTCACATCTAGGACCTTCTTTTTCTTTTTAGGTCTTGGGGGTCCTTTTCCATTTCCTGATACTTTGTGATCATGGGCTTGATAAGTGGATCCTCTTCAACCCCATTTAAGAAAGGATCTACAACAGGGGTGAATGGGGGTAGTATTTTTATGGCCAGATTGTGGATTTAGGACGATGTCCTCATCAGCTAAGGTGTCAAAAGTAGTGGAAGCATAATTAGTGGGTTGGATCCCCACTTAACTCAGCGTGGTCTGAACTTTACCCAGAATAGCCTATTCTTGGCTTTCTATCATTGCATTAAGTGTTTCTTATTGTACTTTTATAGTGTTTTCCTGTCTCTGCATAATGGTAGCCAGCATGCCAGTAAGGTTGGTAGATGAAGATGCAGTAGGTGAAGCTTGTGGAGCAATAGGGACACTAGTGGAGGTGCTAGTGGGAGCATCAGTAGCAAGGTGAGATGAGGTTGCCTTCAGTTGACGTGGTAACCTTTTGGGAAAAGGGAAAGAAAATAGTGTATTAGCTTTTGAAAAAAATATATAAAGCCAGGTTTAGGCAGGTAAAGAGAAAGGTTTCTTGAAAGTTTTGGTTTTTGGTCTGAAATAGTGCACTTTTTCCAATTTCAGTTTTTGGATGTCGTGATGCATGCATGTATGCATGAATGAAAAAGATTTCATTATGACAGTAATATAGAGTCCATTAGGGTACATGCAACCTAGGATCAACTCTAATAATTACATGGTGGCTTAATGGTTCCCCATCGGATAGAGGTCTCGAAATACCTAACCATAAGAACCAAAAAGGCTCGAGTGGGTCAAACTACTATATGTACCTAGTTTTTCCAATTCAAAGGATCAGCTGGGGTGCCTTGGAGTTGGATTATTTTGCTATCGGTGAAGCAGTCCTAAGGAAGGAAGCTCACTCGATGCTACTCTCTTTCCAAGTTTTCCCAATATATAGGTGCATAGGAAGTGATGCATGAGAACTTACTTTGGATGATATTCTGGCCAAACGTTTATTATTCAGAAAATAACCCACTTAGTTTTTTAGTCAGTTTACCAAACATCCCTAGTGGAGTCGCCAGTTGTTAAGCCCTGCTCAAACGTCCCTTGGGATTTACCCTCAAAAAGTGCCCCTGCGGACCTGTTGCAAGGCCTGGAGGAAACCTTTTGGATTGCACTTTTGAGGCATCGCGAACTGTGTATCGGGTTCCCACATTTGTGCATCCATATGTGTCCATTGAAGTGCACATCGTGTATGAATTGTGTAGAGTCACCACTTAACCTTTTAGAAAAAATAAGTTTCATTCCAAGGTGATTGAGAAACCTTTTGATTTTAACTCCATTTTAGAAAGAGTTCAGTTTTCTACCCAATTGGAAAAGTTAATCCTTTTTTGGAACCAAAGGGAGCTTGGGGGTTCATGATCTGAAAAAACATTTTAAAGAAAAATAGTTTTTGTACCATTTAATTAAAATAAGATTTTGGCTCGAAATATCATACAAGTTCAGTTAAAATTGGATTTTCAAGCATGCATGAGCATTTATATCAGGTGAATACATGAGCATGCTAGTTATACATATGACATCCATAAAGTAGTAAAGACAAACGATTTTGCCTGGAGTCCTTCCTCTAGCCCACTTCAGGTTTTAGGGAAGGCACAGCAACCCAAATAAAGTGATAAAGATTATACAACAAAAAAATTGATAAATCTGGGGATCTCCCATCCAGTCTTATAATTTGGGAGGAGCACACATTCTCCAAAGCCATACATCACATAGAATATGAAAATATAAACAATTTGCACAATGAACAAATTTGAACAGACAAACAATGGAATAACATAATAATAAAATAAATAATTGTAAAAATAACAAATAGAAGAAAAAGATTTAGAATTGAAGCCGTGAATGGCTTGTCAGCTTATCCCTTTGAATAGGAATCAAACCCCATGCCATTCTCACTTCTTACGAAGGGAGGAGGTTGTTCTAATAACAATGGGGGATTGTTGGTTCAGTAGCTAATTGATTTTAATTATTAAAAATAATTAACCATTAGGCTATTAATCAATTATGATACTTAATTAATGAAAATTGGTTTTGAATATGTGTTCACCTAAGCAGATTTTAAGATTTGATCAATTTTAATTACGAAAATGATTTTTCATAAAATTTGCTTTAAATCAGAATTAAAGGACTTAAAACAAATGATTGAAAAGCATGCCTTAGGTTTGGATTAAAGGGCTTAAAACATATATAGATTTTGAGGTAATAAGTATATTGTACCATATTACCTTTTTGTGAGGTTTGGGGATTGGAGGTTCTGATAGTTTCATGAAGTCATAGTGTGTCTCTATTATATTCGGAGAGGATTGGTTGTGTATCTGAACCGATGTAGGATGGATTGGATTGAACGCTGGCTAATTGGATTGATCATTCGTATTGTCTAAAATTAGAGCATCTTTAGTATGAAAATAGTGTTTTAGAGGCTTAGAATGATGCCAAATTGCAAAAAACTAGTGTTTGTAAGTGTGTCTTAAGTGTGTTCTGTAAATTGGAAAAAGTGCGTAAAAGGGTCCGAACCCGAGTCTGTTTTAGAGGGTCGAATTTATAGAGAAACGAATCATAAAATCCTAAACCAATTTGGGGTGTACATCACATGCTCCATGCATGTGTGTAAGGCTTAATGCATGCATTGAAGGCTTCTTGCATGCATGAATGGCTTGATGCACGTGTCTATCATTTTGGGCCTGGGTTTTTCCTAGGCCCGGTTCGGTTTTGTCTAATTCAATTTTTTAGGTTTTCTGGGTCCGTTTGAAGTCCGATTTGAGCCCAGTCAAATCCATTGAGCTTGTATCCATGGACCGGATGCAATGGTACAAAAATATGAAGATATCCTCAAAAATATGTAAAATTTACATGTAAACCCTTGTAATTTAAAATTTTCATATCGGGGGTTTCCTCAGAAGCAACAAAAGGTGTTGGCCTTGACCCGTTAGGTTTCTGATCCTTTGAGAGTTTTGAGACAACCAGCAATTCTGAAGGTACAAAATTAAGGGTTCACAAATTTAGATGATAAGATATTGACTAGTGGATAAAACCTATATATCTATCATCTAGTGTCACTGTTTAACTTACTCATAATATGAGTATGTCCACATGTTGTCACAACATCACAGGTCTGTAGCATGAGACTTACTACCCCCATACTAAAAGTATCTCATACTTGTTATGGATGACAATAGAGGTGATGATCTTTTGGATTAATAACATTCCTACTAATAATCCTATGACTATGAACATACTTTAAAGTCTATGGCAAAAAGAATCTGTCTCTCATATTCTCAAACTCTTTGAGAATAGATTCTCTTACATAAGACTTAAGGAACATATATGCATTTAACACTAAAATGATGAAACTCGTTAAATGATATATGTGTATATACATATACATATATATATATATATATATATATATATATATATATATATAAAGGGATTATGATTACAAATATGTATAATGTACAAGCTTTAGGGCATATAACCCTAACAATAAGTCCTTCCTCCAAGTTTAGGGAAAAGTAGAGTTCTTTGACTATGACTTCAAGTCTTAGTACTAGGTCATTTTCTAATTTTATGAGTTTAGAAGAAGGAAAATGTATGAACACTTCAAATTTCTTTTCTTTTTCTACTCTTAAAATCTAGAAATTGATCTCTTAAGTCTAACCATGCAATAGACAAACACTTCGCCTTTTATATCATGGTGTTGTAAAGACATCCCACTAACTTGGATGATTGACCTCTCTTCTCCACTAACTTGGACATATGTCACGACCAAGTGCTTTGTATGAAAGCACTTGTCAAGACACCTAACTAGTGGAGAATGAGTTGTCATTACTTTAGTTAGTGGAGAATCTCTACACATAATAAACAAGTAATTATCTCATAATTAATTATTTATTCCTTCTTAGTCCAAGTCCAATTTTAATCTAGTTTTTAATATTTTGCATCTCATACAAAATTAACTAGATAGAAATACACTCTTTATGAAATGAACTTCAAAACATGCTAGGGTCTTTATAAATTTAATTACAAGTTCAATTCGATTATAATTAATAATTAATTAAACATTTCAATTAAATATTAATATAAATATCTTTATCCAATGCTCATTCAATACTTTAAAATGTGCGACTTACTAGGTTTATGTGCCAAATAGCAACGCGATAAAGAAAACTCTTTTCTCTTTATCTATGTGTAAAATCTCATTTCATACGTAGTTCCATAAGTCACGAGTGACATCTAGCATAACGTGTCACCCTACCTAAATAAGAATGAATGTCGATGATCAAATCAATGAACATTTACTTGGACCTATTAATCATAATTACCATGCATTCTAGTCCTTTCATTATGGATTCCCAATCCAAGCTAGGATCATGGATTCATCAAACCCTAAATTCCTTGATCATATGACTACTCTTAAGTTCTAATCCTTGATAATCTCGATTCCTATAAGAGACAACTTTCCATTGAATCTTATCTACCTTGGTAAAGGATTTCATATCAAGGAGAACTAGAGTTCATATGATTCCTTCCTTGTTTACCTAAGTAAATGAATTCTATATTGGAGAACAATTACCTCAACATATCATTGAGTATAGCCACCACATTCTATATACCCTTGTGTGACTAGCAGAAGTATGTAAGTAGTAATGAACAATAGTAACCAATGTATTAAATAATGTGTCACCTTAAGTCAAAGGACCATATGCACAATTATGACCCAGATGATTGAATATTGACTGTGGTAAAACCTATATATTCATCACCTAACATCACCATTCAAGTTACTCATCATATAAGAGTCCACATGTTATCATGACATCACATGTCTGAAGTAGGAGACTTACTACCTCCATTACCATAAGTATCAAATACTTATAATGGATGACAACGGGGTGATAGTCTTCTGAATTAATGATGTCCCAATTAATAATTCTATGATCATGAACACATTTTATAGTATAATGACAAAGAGAATCTATCACTCATATTCTTAAACTCTTTAAGAATAGATTCTCATATAAAATACTAATGGAACGTATATAATTTATAATAAATGAAAAGCTCATTTAAATAAACTATATATTTTATTGCCACTGGGATTCAAATATTACATTTAGGTTAAGCATTAGGATATATCAGTCTAATAAAAAGTTATCATGTAAAGGAAGAAAAATGGATTCACGGTATAGCTTCCACCAAATAGAGTAAATATTTCATATAAGAGAAGAGAACTTTTTAAGAAATCTAAAGGATTTCCCAAGCAAATGTAAAAGGAAAAAGAGAAATCTCTTGAAATTAAGAGGTTTTCTCAGAGAAAGTAGAGAGACAAGTGATAGTTTTAGAGCGTTAGGAGAAACGAGGCAACAATTTTTTATGAAAATAAAATTGTGATTATATATATATATATATATATATATATATATGTACAGAATTAAGGTCAAATGAGTATTAAGTCCAAAATGAGTACCTTTAAATGAATCACGACCTTTTTTTAATAAGATTTAATGGTTCATATTAACTAATAGAATTGGTAAAAACTACACTTGCTTTTTGTTAATGGTAATAACATAATTCTAATAAAATTTTAGGTTACATTGTTTACTCCTACATGAGCATCTTCTGTTGAGAGAAACGAAAAAAAAACTTCTTCTTCTATTGAGAGAAATTGAAAGAAAAAAGTTAGAATAATTAAAATTCCTTTCATCTTTTTTCTGTTTATCTCTCCTCTGAAAAATCGACATAATGATTCAATTTGGGCGCTCATTTGGTGAAAATAATCTTTTCTATGACTGAATTATTTAGAATCAATTCCTTGTTCATTTTAATCAGAGTTGATATCATCTCATTGGAGCTATTGGAATTAGTCCTATCTTTCAAATCTTATTCTTTTTATGGTTCAAGTAATTTGATTTTTTAGCAATTTTATGGGTAAATTTTGTTATCTCTTTATTTTCTTTATGACCTACATTTATTATGAATTTATTGTATCTCTAAGATTAATTAGGTGTGTGTTTCCTTGGTTCTTCTTCTTATACTTCTTAGAAATTAGGTCGGCTATTTGTGGCTAATTTTGGTTTGGAGGAGAATTGAGGAATGGTGATTCATGTTGGTTCTGAGTAAAGAAGATATGGGTTGGGTTCGATTTGAAGCTGTTGCTAAGGTTTAAGGTTGTCGTTTGGGTGAAAAAAGGATGTGGTCACTATAAATGAGACTTTGAAGACTGTAAATAGTATTGGTTCATTATCTATAAATGGTATTTCAGTTCTCATCTTAGTATTTATTCCTTCTCTTCTAATTCTCAAATTCTCTATTATATATCCCCTAACATGGTTCAAATTCTACTTTTTACATATTCTTTTTGTTAATGATTAAAATTTACTTGTCAATTTGGGGGTTTGATACATTTTATATAAATATTTAGGTTTTGTTGTGTCAAATTTGATAAATTTTTTTGTTAAGCTTGCTTGGACTCTCCATGTATTAATCTGACATAGCATGTTAATATAAACTAAAGGTTCAACTTCTGTGTTGATTTTTGGTCGACATTAATATAAGAACATGACAATGGTCATAATTTCATGCTTAATAACTTTGCTTTTGTAAATTAAAGTACTATAAGTGGTAGGGGCCTGGTGCTGCTTTCCTGGCTAAAATTTTATGCTTGATAACATTGTGTTTCTCATGTCAATATTTCTTTTGGATATATTTTCATGCTTGGTATCTTTTCTTTTCTTTTCTTTTTGATAGCCTTTTAGTAATGTAAAGTTGAATGTTTTTTTTTAGCTAAACTGAAAATAACATTTCATTAACTAAAAATTAGAGAAGCAAAGTATATAATATTTACTGTATCTTTAGATTTTTTTTTTGTTAAATTTTTGTTGTACTTTTACTTATAAATTGTAGTTTTAATTTTATTGTAGTGAGGTACTAAGAGGATTAAAATTTAATTTTTTGAATATTATATTGATGTTTCAAAATTTGAAGTTTTATGAAATATTAAAGTGATGTTTTGGGAACATGAAAGTGAGATTTGAGAATATGAAAGCGAGTTTTTATAGAATTAATATATGTTTCTTAAATATAGAAAAGTTGCTTCTAAAAACTATAGTTTTGTTATTGAAAACTTAAAGTAAGGTTCTGAGGATATTAAAGTGAGGTTTTGAGAATATTAAAGTATTATTTCTAGAAATTTTATGTGTTGTGATTAAAAACTTTAAATTGTGATATATAGTATATTAAAGTGAGATTTTGACAATGTTTAAAGTTTTGTTTGCTGAAAATAAAAGTGTTGTTTTAACTAAAGTGTAGTAGAGAATGTTAAAGTAAGGTTTTGAAAGTATTAAAACATCATTTTCTGAATATTAAAGAAATGATTAAAAAACTGGAGTTTTATGGAAAGTAACATTTTGAAAATATAAAAGTAAGGTTTTGATATAATTAATGTTTGTTTACCAAAAATAGAAAATTTGCTTCTAAAAATTGTATTATTCTTTTTTAAAACAAAAAGTAAGGTTCTGAGAAGATTAATGTGAGGTTTTGTGAGCATTAAAATGTTGTTTCAAAAAAGTGAGGTTTTTAGAGTATAAAATATAAAGATAAAATTATAAATTTGATGTCTCAACTTTTTAGTTTCAGCTAAAATGGTATCTTAACCTTTGTTTTTTTTTCTTGTTTCAGACAATGTCTCAACTATTTTAAATGATTCTGATTTAATGTTTCTGACCAATTTGTCTGCAATTAATAGTGACACCACATATCTAATTACTTATTTGCCCCTCAATTTTAATTATTTAATTCAGTACTAAAAGCATATATTTATCTTTTAATATTATTTAATTATGATGTGGCATGCTCTATCATCAATTTTAGGCCTTACAATGCTGAGAAGAACTCTGACAAGGGTTAAATCAATCAAAAACACTAAATTAGAACCATTTAAAGTAGTTGAGACACTGATTTGAAAAAAAAAAAAAAGTTGAGACATCATTTTAAGCGAAACTGAAATGTTAAGACACTAAAGTTATAATTTTACCAAATATAAAAATATGTCAAAAAAGTGAAATTTTATTATACAAAATTTAAATGTAATGTTTTGATTATATTAAAGTAATGTTCTGAGAGAATTAAAGTGTTGTTTCATAAAAACTGAAATGTTATTATTGAAGACTTAAAGTAAGATTTTGATTATATTAAAGTAAGGTTTTTAGACTGTTAAAGTATTATTTAAAAAAAATAAGGGTTGGTAAAATAAATTGAACAGAAAAATGGTTAAAGACTATCTACGAAAACCTTCTTCAAAAGAAGAAGATCAACTTATTCGATAAAAAGATCGAGGCCAAATATCTTAATGTGGAAGGATATGGGAACGATAAACGGAGGACATGGACGGAGTGGCACATGATAACTCTACTCAAGAAGAACATATCAAACCTATGTCTTTCAAAGACAAGTTGTTAAATAAAGAAGTTAATGACAAGAACTCTAATGAGATCCTTTCTATAGAAGAAATGTTAGAAGATGATAACACTAAAAATGATGGCATTCCTATCATCAGAGTTTCTAAAGAGGAGAAATATCACCTGAGATAGACAGGGTCCAAAACATTAATAATCAAATTGATGGGAAGAGCATTAGCTATAATTTTATGGTGCATAAATTAAAATAATTATGGCAACCTTTTTCTTCGATCTTTGTTGTTGCGATGGACAATGATTTTTTCAATGTTAGTTTTAATATGACTATGATGATACTCTCTTTGGTGGACCTTGGATGATTTAAGAACACTATCTAATGGTTCGAGGGTGGGTTTCAGATTTTGATCCTTTAATTACTTCTATAGATCGTATGTTAATATGGGTGAGAATCCCATGCTTACCTATTGATACTATGATGAATAATTTTTGTTTAGACATGGTGAAAATCTTAGTAAGCCTATCAAGATAGATACTACAATAGGGGAAGTCTCAAGGGAAAAATTTTCTAGATTATGCATTGAAGTTGATCTAGCAAAACCTCTTATTTCTATATTTAAATTAAAGAAAATAGTTCCTCATATGGAGTATGAAGGTATTCATCTAGTTTGCTTCGCTTGCAGAAAATATGGTCACAAAGAGGATTCCTACAAACTGGCTGCCAGAAATGATGAGACCCTAGTGAACGACAATAACGATTTTGGAAATAAAGTGGAAAAGGAAAGAAAACAAATAGAATCTAGTAACTATAGACCTTGGTGTTAGACCTGTATGCCCTAAAGCTCATTGTAAATGTAATAATTGAATCCTAATGGCAATAAAATATATTTTTTTATTTAAATGAATCCCAAATGCAATTATAACTTATATATGTTCCATTAGCATTTTGTATAAGAATATATTCTTAAAGGAGTTAGCAATATGAGTGATAAGTTTTTGTTATCATAATGCTATAAAACATGTTCGTAGTTATAGAATTATTGAATGGGACATCAATAATTCAGAAGAACATCATCGATGTTGTCATCCATTGTAAGTATGTGATACTTATAATAATGGAGGTAGTGAGTTTCATGCTACAGATATGGGATGTCATGACAATAACTGGACTCTCATGTGATGAGTAAATTGAATAGGTGACGTCAGATGATGAATACATGGGTTTTACCATAGTCAATATTTAATCATCTAGGTCATAGTTGTGCATATAGTCCTTTGACTTAGGGTGGAATTATCTAATGTATTAGTGGGTGCAGTTTGCTACTGCTTACATACTTCTGCTAGCCACGCGGGGATATATTGCATCTGGTAGCTGTACTTGGTGATATATTGAGATAAATGTTCTAAAAAAAGAATTCATTAGCTTGGGTAAACGATTAAGAATCATATGACTTCTGGTTCTTCTCGATATGAAATCCTTGGCCAAGGGGGAAATGATTCACTAGAAAGTGTTTCTAGTAGGAATCGAAAATATCGAGGACTAGAACTTAGATGTAGTCATATGATCACACCATATAGAGTTTGATGATTTCATGACTCTAGCTAAGATCGAGAATCCATAATGAAGGGACTTAAGTGCATGGTAACTATGTCCATTGGTCCATGCTTATATGTTCATTGACTTGGTCGTCAATATTCATTCCTATTTAGGCAGTCGTGATATGTTGTGCTAGACTTCACTCACGACTTATGAGACTATGTATTAGATGGGATTCTATACATAGATATAGAGAAAGAGTTTTTTTTATCTCGTTGATATTTAGGACATGAATCTAGTGATTCACACACCGTAAAGTAATGAGCAAGCATTATGTAAAGATATTATAATTAATATCCAGTTGAATGTTCAATTAACTATTAATTATAATCGAATCGAACTTGTGATTAAATTCATAAAGATGCCATCATATCTTAAAGTTCATTTCAATGGAGTGTATTTCAATTTAGTCCTTTTGTATGAGATACAAAATATGAAGGATTAAATTAAAATTTGGACTAACTCATTAAGCAAAGGGATTAGTTATGTGATAACTAATGAAGCAGAATTTTTCCACTAATATGAATGATGATCACAACTCACTCTCCACTTAGGCTTTGTCATAACATGTGTTTTCATGCTAATCACCAAGTCATGACAAGTGCTTTAATTAGTGGAAGTGATTAGTGACTCATCTAAATTAGTGGAATTAATCTTCATATATAAGGCAAACTGTTTTGCCTAAGCTGAGAATGTGAAGAGAAGAAATTTTTTAGAACTTGAAGTTGAGAAATTTGAAGTGTTCAAAGGGTTCTAACTTAGAGTTTAGGATTTTACCTTTACTAAGGAAGTCCAAAGATTTAACACGCTCACTTGTTCCCTAACTTGGAATTGAGACTTGAACCTAAGCTAAAGGGCAACCTAAGGAGTTCAAGGATCATGTCTTGCATCAAAGTGAAGTGGACCTCAAAGTTGTTCAAGTTTGGTCTGAGATAACTAGAGGCTTCACATTTGAGGAACTCTACAAAGAAAAGGAGAAAGATATTTGATACATTTCTTCTGCATGCTTTGTGTCTTTGTGTTTTGCACAAAATTGGTAGATCAAGTTGATGGGTTTTAATGTAGTCTTAATGTTCAAATGTTTTATAAAAGAGTTTGATATATACATATGAATCAATATGTTAAAATTATTTTAATAATGTTTTATAATGTTCCAATGTTTTTCAAAGAGTTTGAAATTTTTGTATGAACATATTTGTTTAAAGAGTTTAAGCAAAAGGTTTTAACTTTGAAAAATTTTAAAACGATGATTTTTCTGGTTTCCGCTGCGCGACCTATTTCCCTTCAAATGATATCAGAGCCATCCAATTTATGTGTAAAACCATGGTTGTGTTTATATTCATGGCTAAAGCAGTAAGCTCTCACGTCCAGTGTCATGGCCCATGACATTGCCCATGAGAGCAGATTATGCATGATTTGGAAGTACATAAGCCTCTCAAGGCCGGCATAACGGCCCGTGACGCTGCCCGTGAGAAGCTTCTGCCTTAGGTTAGTAGGTACAGAACCTTCTCATGACCAGTGTCATGGTCCGTGACACTACTCGTGAGAGGGAATCTGGCTCTCACGGTCTGTGACAGGGCTCTCATGGCCTGTGACACAGCCCGTGAGAGCATACTTACCAAGGTTTAAAATTTCAAAGTATTTGGAATTTGTTTTAAACCTTCAAACAAAGTTTCTACTGAACATAATTAGACTTCAAAGAAAATTTTAAGTTGTTAAAATCATGAATATGAGATATTCAAAGTTTGGAAATGTTCTAAAAGCTTGAAGTTTCACAACACATACCTAATGTATAAGTGTTATATGTTTATGTATTGTGTTGTCTTGGCATGAGTGCTTGATCATGGACTAAAACCATTATGAATGGATGAAATTGGGCATGTAATAATATTCTTTTATTATATATATAGAGGGTTGTAATTAAATGTTAATTACTTACTTAGGATGTAATTAAATTCATTGAGCCCTTGGGTTGTAATATATTCTCACCTTGGTATGCTAAGGATACTAATGTACACATAGAGGATTTGGTATACAATTTGCGAATGGAGGCTCAACCCTTCAAGGTGCCAAGTGAGAGGGAGCTACAAGATCTTACAGTAGAATCTAGAATGTATGCTTGTAATTTAATGACCCTAAACCCCTTATTCATTCCTTATGGCTAGGAATTTAGTCCAATAGTCCATGATCAAACATATGTTTAGTTGTCCATTATATGATGAATGTATATATAATATTCATGAAATATAAAATGGATAATGTGCAAAGAGAAACCTAATAATAATTGCCCAAAAAATCTTACAAAATAAATATTAAGTCTGGGCTCTCCATTGGTGCATTATTTTTGAAAGTGTTTCTTAAACAGTGTATAATATGTAATATTGTGAGTATATGGATACATTATGTGTCTAGAATGGCAATGTGTACTTGAACCACACAATATTCAAATCTTTATACTTGTTAATTCGATGGGTTAGACTTAACTAATGTGAAAGGCTTAGAAAGACAATGTGTAGCTTGTGATTGGACATATTAGGAGCTAGTTAGATTGAATCTCACAAGAGTTGTGATGAGCAGGAGTTGCTCATATGTAAGAATTCAATCTTTAGAAAGACAATGTGTAGCTTACGGGATTCATGGAATAAGAGTGGTTTTTCTTGTAAGATTTTAATCAGCCCACTTGATATTTACCCTAATGGGATCTCTGTTTCCTATTTGGAAGTGTAGGATTCGCCAAAATAGTGGGAGTTCCATTTTGATTAAAAACCAAAGTCATTATGGTGTGATATATATACATTAATAAGGAACTAATTAATCTTGTTATTTTCTATGGTTATAATCTGATAACATGAGTAAACC
>CAOJBK010550685.1:0-14515 GCA_948294925.1 Codiaeum variegatum | reverse complement strand
AGTTATTTTTAATTTTATGGATTATTTTGAAATTTTTTTATCTCATAAAATTTTTTAGAAGTATCACTAGAATTTCAGTCATTTTTGTACATTTCAGTTATTATTATTTTTATGGACTATTTTGAGACTTTTTCAACTTCAAAATTGGATCAAATATTAATAATGAAACTTTAGGAATAATATCATTCCCAAAACTCAAAATCTTTCCCGAACTTTTGGAGTGAAATTTTCCTAAAGATACCATTAGAGATTTTGGTCAATTTTACACATTTAGATTATTTTTAGTTTTATGAATTATTTTGAAATTTTTTGACCTCATAATGGAATGAAAGTTTAATGTTGAAGAAATAGCATTAATATCATGTTAAAAACTCAAAATCTTTCCCGAACTTATTTATCGAATTATTCCTAGGAGTACCACTAGATATTTCAGTCAGTTTTACACATTTTGGTTTTTTTTAAATGACTTATGGATTATTTTCATAATTTTTTCCCTAAAAAAATATAATGCAAAGTTAATCTTGAATCTATATCTTCAATATGATACAAAAAACTCAAAATTTTGCTCGTACATATGGACTGAAATTTTATCAGAGGTACTGCTAGAGATTTCGACCAATTTTACACGTTTTGGTTATTGTTAGTTTTATAGAAATTAGATCACAAGTTAATAATGAAGCCTGAGGAATAATATCATACAAAAAAATCAAAATCATGCTTGAATGTCTATAGCGAAATTTTCCTAGAGGTATCATTAGAGATTTCGCGAATTTTGCACATTTTGATTTTTTTTTATGGATTATTTTGAGGCATTGTGACCTTAAAGTGGAATGAAAGGTTAAGGTTGAAAACATAGCATTTATATCATATTAAAAATCCAAAGTTTTTCTCAGACTTTTTTATCGAATTTTTCTTAGAGGTACCACAAGGGATTTCGGCCAGTTTTGCAAATTTCGATTTTTTAATCTTTTATGGACTATTTTGAGAATTTTTAACTTAAAAAAGTAGAATGAAAGGTTAATCTTTAATCCATACCTTTAATATGATGCAAAAAACTCAAAATCTTGCCCGGACGTCTAAACCGAAATTTTCCTAGAAATACCACTGGACATTTCAGCCAATTTTGCACATTTTGGTTATTGTTAGTTTTATGGACTTTTTTTTATATACTTTTTTACCACAAAATTGGATCAAAGATTAATAATGAAGCTTAAGGAATAATATCATGCCAAAAACTCAAAATAATACACGGATGTTTGGAGCGAAATTTTCCTAGAGGTACCACTAAGGATTACAACCAATTTTGCACATTTTGGTTAATTTTAGTTTCATGGATTATTTTGAGACAGTATAACCTCAAAATGGAATGAAAAGTTAATGTTGAAGGCATAGCATTAATATCATGTTAAAAACTCAAAATCTTTCCCAGATTTTTTTATCGAATTCTTCCTAGGGGTATCATTAGTTAGGGGTGAGATTCGGTTAGTTCGGTTCGGAGGGAAATATTACAAAACCGACCAAACCATATTTTTTAAAATTTAAAACCAAACCAAACCATATTAACTCTTAAGGTTTAACCGAACAGTTATATTTAGTTTTTGGCCTTGGGTTGGCCATAAAGTTTTATTTGGGCTTTTAAAAATTTATACTTATAGTAAGAAAAAAAAAAGATTATAACACACATTTTTTACACGCATTCAATGAATAAGAAACTTGAAAATAACATCATTAAAATACCAAGTAACTTTAAATTTACATATTACAAATTATAAATAAATTAATTACAATTTGAAATATGTAAAGATGGCAAAAAAGTAAAGTTTGCTGCACAATTTTTAATTCTGCAAAAACAAAATGAATTTGCTGCACAAATATTTGTGTTGAGACTGCATTAGAACAAATAAAAGAAAGTTAGTAATTTTATACATACAATAAACTGAATGAATGAAATGTTAGGCTCAAGTGAATTTTTCTGTCAAGTAAAGAATGAAAGTAAATCAATTTGGTGGTCACATTAAATAAGTTCAATGCTACCTCCTGAAGTAATTGATCTAAGGAATAATGTCATGCCAAAAAATCAAAATCATTCTTGGACGTTTAGAGCGAAATTTTCCTACAGGTACCATTAGGTATTTCGGCCTATTTTACACATTTAAGTTATTTTTAGTTTTATGGATTATTTTGAGGTATTGTGACCTCAAAATGGAATGAAATGTTAATATTGAAGACGTAACATTAATATCATGCTAAAAACTCAAAATCTTTTCCGAACTTTTTTATAGAATTTTTCTTAGGGTATAACTAGGGATTTCGACCAGTTTTGCACATTTCGATTTTTTAATGTTTTATGGACAATTTTGAGAATTTATTACTTAAAAAAATGGAATTAAATGTTAATCTTGAATCCATTCATTTAATATGATGCAAAAAACTCAAAATTTTGTGCGGATGTATGGATCATAGTTTTCCTAGAGGTACTATAGAAATTTCGACCAAATTTGTACATTTCGATTATTGTTAGTTTTTTTATTTTTTTTGAGATTTTTCAACCTCAAAATTTTATCAATGGTTAATAGTGAATCCTAAGGAATAATATCATGCCAAAAAATTCAAAATCACATCCGGATATTTGGGATTTCAACAACCTTGCACATTTCTATTATTTTTAGTTTTATGGATTATTTTGAGGCATTATAACCTCAAAATGGAATTAAAGGTTAATGTTTAAAGACAAAGAATTAACACTATATTATCAACTCAAAATCTTTTACGGACTTTTTTATCGAATTTTTCATAGGGGTACCACTAGGGATTTTGATCAATTTTGCATAATTCAATATTTTAATATTTTATGGACTATTTTGAGAATTTTTTACCTAACAAGATTGTATGGAAGGTTAATCGTGAATCCTTACCTTTAATATGATACAAAAAAAAAACTTAAAATCTTGCCCGAACACCTGGATCGAACTTTTCTTAGAGGTACCAATAGAAATTTTGATCAATTTTGCACATTTCAGTTATTGTTAATTTTTGTGGAGCTTTTTGAAACTTTTTAGCATGGATCAAAGGTTAATAATGAAGCCTAAGGAAAAATATCTTGCCAAATACTCAAAATCATACTCGAACATCTGGAGCAAAATTTTCCTAGAGGTACCATTAAGGATTTCGACCAATTTTGCACATTTCGATTATTTTTAGATTTATTGATTATTTTTCGGCATTCTGACCTCAAAATGAAATGAAAGGTTAATGTTGAAGACATAGAATCAATATCATGTTAAAAACTCGAAATCTTTCCCCGAATATTTTATCAAAATTTTCCTAGGGATACCACAATGGATTTCGGCTAGTTTGGCACCTTTCAGGTTTTTAATATTTTATGGCTTAATATTTTATGGTCTATTTTGAAATATTTTTACCTAAAATAATTAAATGAAAGGTTAATCTTGAATCCTTACCATTAATGACTCAAAAAACTCAAAATCTTGCTTAGACCGAAATTTTTCTGGAGGTACCACTAGAAATTTATGTCAATTTTGCACATTTCGGTTATTGTTAGTTTTTGGGCTTTTTTTATACTTTTCAACCTCAAAATTTCAACGAATGTTAATAATGAAGCCTAAGGAATAATGTCATGTCAAAAACTAAAAATCATATCCGAACGTCTTGAGCGAAATTTTCCAAGAGGCACCATTTGGGATTTAAGCCAACTTTGCATATTTTGGTTATTTTTAGTTTTATGGATTATTTTGAGACATTATGACCTCAAAATGGAATGAAAGGTTAATTTTGAAGACATAGCATTAATATCTTAAAAACTCAAAATCTTTCGCGGACTTTTTTATCGAATTTTTCCAAGGGGTACCTCTAGGTATTGTGGCCAGTTTTTGCACATTTTGGTTTTTTAATGTTTTGTGGACTATTTTGAAAATTTTTGACCTAAAAATGGAATAAAATGTTAATCGTAAATCTAGAACTTTAATATGATGCAAAAAATTGAAAATCTTGCCCGGACGTATAGACCGAAATTTTCCTAGAGATACCACTAGAAATTTCGAGCAATTTTGCATATTTCGGTTAATCTTAGTTTTATGGAATTTTTTTGAAACTTTTTAACCTAGATCAATGGTTAATAATGTATCCTAAGGAATAATACCTTGCAAAAAACTCAAAACATACTCAGACGTCTGGAACGAAATTTTTCTAGAGCACTAGGAATTTCGGCCAATTTTGCACATTTTGTTTATTTTTAGTTTTATTGATTATTTTGAGGCATTATGACCTCAAAATAGAATGAAAGATTAATGTTTAAGATATATCATTAATATCATGTTAAAATCTCAAAATCTTTTTCGGACGTTTTTATCGAATTTTTCCTTAGGGTACAATTAATGATTTCAGTCAGTTATGCTCTTTTCGATTTTTTTTTAATGTTTTATGGACTATTTTAAGGAGTTTTGACCTAAACAAATGGAATGAAATGTTAATATCAAATCCATACCTTTAATATGATGCAAAAACTCAAAATCTTGTCCGGATGTCTGGACCGAAATTTTCCTATAGGTACCACTAGAAATTTCGACCAATTTTGCACGTTTTGGCTATTGTTGGTTTTTTGAGATTTTTCAACCTCAAAACAGGATCAAAAGTTAATAATGAGGCCTAAGGAATAATATCATGCCAAAAACTAAAAATAAGATCCGGACGTCTTAGCGAAATTTTCTTAAAGGTACCAATAGAGATTTTATTTCAATTTTTTTAGTTTTATGGATTATTTTGAGACATTATACCTCAAAATTGAATGAAAAGTTAATGTTGAAAACATAGCATTAATACCATGTTAAAACCTCAAAATCTATCCCGGACTTTTTTATCGAATTTTTCCTAGGGATTTTGGCTTGTTTTGCACATTTATGTGTTTTAATGTTTTATTTACTATTTTGAGAATTTTTTATCTAAAAAAATGGAATGAAAGGTTAATCGTGAATACATACCTTTAATATGATATATAATTTTAATATGACAGAAATTTTCCTAGAAGTATCACAAAAAAAATTTGATTAATTTTGTATATTTCGGTTATTATAAATTTTTGGTACCTTTTTGAGATTTTTTAACCTCAAAATTGGATCAAAGGTTAGTAATGAAGCCTAAGGAATAATATAATGCCAAAAATTCAAAATCATGCTCGGACGTCTGAAGCGAAATTTTCCTAGTGGTACCACTAAGCGTTTTGGCAAATTTTGCACATTTAAGTTATTTTTAGTTTTTGGGTTATTTTGAGGCGTTATGAACTCAAAATGGAATGAAAGGGCAATGTTGAAGACAATAGGTTTAATATCATATTAAAAACACAAAATCTTTCCCGGACTTTTTTTATCGAATTTTTCCTAGGAGTATCAATTGCGATTTCGGCCAGTTTTGCACATTTTAGTTTTTTAATATTTTATGGACTATTTTGAGAATTTTTTACCTAAAAAATGGAATGAAAGGTTAACCTTGAATTCAGACATTTAATATGATGCAAAAAACTCAAAATCTTGTCTGGACAACTGGACCGAAATTTTCCTAGTGGTACCACTAGAAATTTCGGTCAATTTTGCACATTTTGGTAATCGTTGGTTTTTGGAATTTTTTGATACTTTTCAACCTTAAAATTTTATCGAAGGTTAATAATGAAGCCTACGGGATAATATCATGCCAAAAACTAAAAATCATACATGAACATCTGGAGTGAAATTTTCCAAGAGGCACCATTTGAGATTTTAGTCAACTTTCCACATTTCGGTTATTTCTAGTTTTGTTGGTTGTTTTGAGGCATAATGACTCAAAATGGAATGGAAGGTTAATGTTGAAGACATAGCCTTATTACTATGTTAAAAACTCAAAATCTTTCGCAGACTTTTTTATTGAATTTTTCTAGAGGTACCATTAGAGATTTCGGTAAATTTTTTACATTTAGGTTTTTTAATTTTTAATGGACTAATTTCAGAATTTTTTAGCTAAAAAAATAGAATGAGAGGTTAATTGTGAATCCATACCTTTAGTAGGATGCAAAAAACTCTAAATCTTACTTGGACGTTTGGACCGAAATTTTCCTAGAGGTACCATTAGAAATTTCGACCAATTTTACACATTTCGGTTATTGTTAGTTTTATGGACTTTTTTTGAAACTTTTTAACCTGGATCAAAGGTTAATAATGAAGCCTAAGGAATGATACATTGCAAAAAACTCAAAATCATACTTAGACGTCTAAAGCAAAATTTTCTTGAAAGTACCACTAGGGATTTCAGTCAATTTTGCACATTTCTGTTGTTTTTAGTTGTATAGATTATTTTGAGACATTATGACATCAAAATGGAATGAAAGGTTAATCTTGAATTTGTACCTTTAATATGACGTAAAAAACTCAAAATCTTACTCATGCGTTTGGACCAAAATTTTCCTAGAGATACCACTAGAAATTTCGGCCAATTTTGCACGTTTCAGTTATTGTTAGTTTTTGGACTTTTTTGAGATTTTTCAACCTTAAAACATGACCAAAGTTAATAATGAAGCCTAAGGAATAATATCATGCCAAAAACTAAAATCACACCCGGACGTCTGGAGCGAAATTTTCCTAATCACACCCGGACGTCTGGAGCGAAATTTTCCTAAAGGTACCACTAGGGATTGCGGCCAACTTTTGCACCTTTTGGTTATTTTTAATTTTATGGATTATTTTGAGGCATTATGACCTTAAAATGAAATTAAAGGTTAATGTTAAAGACATAGCATTAATACCATGTTAAAAACTCAAAATCTATCCCGGACTTTTTTATCGAAATTTTCCTAGGGGGGTACCACTAGGGATTTCGGCCAGTTTTGCATATTTCAGTTTTTAATTTTTTATTTACTATTTTGAAACTTTTTGGTATAAAAAAAAGGAATGAAAGGTTAGTCATGAATCCATACCTTTAATTTGATGAAAAAAACTCAAAATCTTGCCTAGACGTCTGACCAAAATTTTCCTAGTTACCACATAAAATTCTGACCAATTTTACATATTTCGGTTATTGTTAATTTTATGTACTTTTTGAGACCTTTTAACCTCAAAATTAGATAAAAGGTTAATAATTAAGCCTAAATAATAATATAATGCCAAAAAATCAAAATCATATTCGGACGTCTAGAGCGAAATTTTCCTAGTGGTACCATTTGGCATTACGTCAAATTTTGCACATTTCAGTTATTTTTAGTTTTCGGATTATTTTGAGGCATTATGAACTCAAAATGGAATTCAAGGTTAATGTTGAAAACATAACATTAATATCATGTTAAAAGCACAAAATGTTTCCCGCACTTTTTTATCGAATTTTTCGTAGGGGTAGCAGTTGCGATTTCAGCCAATTTTGCACCTTTCTGTTTTTTAATATTTTACGGACTATTTTGAGAATTTTTACCTATAAAAAGGAATGAAAGGTTAATATTGAATTCAAACCTTTAATATGATGCAAAAACTCAAAATCTTGTCCTAATGTCTGAACCGAAATTTTCCTAATGCTACCACTAGAAATTTCTGCCAATTTTGCACATTTCGATTATTGTTAGTTTTTGGAATTTTTCGAGACTTTTCAACCTAAAAATCTAATCAAAGGTTAATAATTTAGCCTAAGGAATAATATCATTCCAAAAACTCAAAATCTTGTCCGGATGTTTGGATCGAAATTTTCCTAGTGGTACCATTAGAAATTTCGGCAAATTTTGCACATTTCAGTTATCGTTAGTTTTTGGACTTTTTTGAGACTTTTCAACCTAAAAATTTCATCAAAGGTTAATAATGACACCTAAGGAAAAATATCATGTCAAAAACTCAAAATCATATACGAACATCTAGAACGAAATTTTCCAAGATGCACCATTTGAAATTTCAGCCAACTTTGCACATTTCAGTAATTTTTAATTTTGAGGATTATTTTGAGGCATTATGACCTCAAAATGGAATTAAAAGTTAATTTTGAAGACACATCATTAATATCATATTAAAACTCAAAATCTTTCACAAACTTTTTTATCAAATTTTTCCTAGGGGTACCTCTAGTGATTGTGGTCAGTTTTGCATATTTTGGTTTTTTAAATGTTTTATAGACTATTTTGAGAAATTTAAACCTAAAAAATGGAGTGAAAGGTTAATCTTGAATCCAGACCTTTAATATGATGCAAAAACCTCAAAATCTTACCCGGACTTATGGACCAAAATTTTCCCATTGGTACCTCTAGAAATTTCGACCAATTTTGCACATTTTGGTTATTGTTAGTTTTATGAACTTTTTTTTTTTTGAAACTTTTTAACCTGGATCAAAGGTTAATAATGATGCTTATGGAATAATACCTTGCAAAAAACTCAAAATCATACTCGGACGTCTAGAGCAAAATTTTTCTAGAGAGGTACCACTATTGATTTCGGCCAATTTTACACATTTCGGTTATCTTTAGTTTATTGATTATTTTGAGGCATTATGACCTAAAAATGGAATGCAAGGTTAATGTTGAAGACATAGCATTAATATTATGTTAAAAACTCAAAATCTTTCCCGGACTTTTTAATCGAATTTTTCCTAGGAATACTACTAGGGATTTTGACCAATTTTGCTCATTTCGGTTTTTTAATGTTGTATGGACTATTTTGAGAATTTTTTTACCTAAAAAAAATGGAATGAAATGTTAATCTTGAATCCATGCCTTTAATATGACACAAAAAACACAAAATCTTGCTTGGACGTCTGGACCGAAATTTTCCTTGAGGTACCACAAAAAATTTCGACCAATTTTGCACATTTCGGATATTGTTAGTTTTGTGAATTTTTTTGAGACTTTTTTACCTCAACATTGGATCTATGGTTAATAATGAAGCCTAAGGAATAATATCATGCAAAAAACTCAAAAACATACTCGGCCATCTGGAACTAAATTTTCCTAATGGTACCATTAGAGATTTCTTCAAATTTTGCACATTTTAGTTATTGTTAGTTTTTGGATTTTTTTGAGACTTTTCAACCTCAAAACTTGATCAAATGTTAATAATGAAGCTTAAGGAATTGTATCATGCCAAAAACTCAAAATCATACCCGGAAGTCTGGAGCGAAATTTTTCTAAAGGTACCACTAGAGATTTTGGCCAACTTTGCTCATTTCGGTTATTTTTAGTTTAAAGGATTATTTTGAGGCATTATGACCTCAAAATGGAATGAAGGGTCAATGTTGAAAACATAGCTTTAATACTATGTTAAAAATTCAAAATCTATCCCGGACTTTTTATCGAATTTTTCCTAGGGGTATCACTAGAGATTTCGGCCAATTTTGCATATTTCGGTTTTTTAATATTTTATTTTCTATTTTTAGTTTTTTTTTTTACTTTAAAAAATAGAATGGAAGGTTAATCTTGAATCTATACCTTTAATATGATGCAAAAAAACTCAAAATCTTGCCTGGACGTCTGAATTGAAATTTTCCTAGAGGTACAACAAAAAATTTAATCAATTTTGCACATTTCGAATATTGTTAGTTTTATGGACTTTTTTTGAGACTTTTTTACCTCAAAATTGGATCTATGGTTAATAATGAAGCCTAAGAAATAATATCATGTCAAAAACTCAAAATCATACTCGGGCATCTAGAGCTAAATTTTCCTAGTGGTGCTACTAGAGATTTCGTCAAATTTTACACATTTCAGTTATTTTAATTTTTTGGATTATTTTGAGGCATTATGACCTCAAAATAGAATGAAAGGTTAATGTTGAAGACATAGCTTTAATATCATATTAAAAATACAAAATCTTTTCCAGACTTTTTTATCAAATTTTTTCTAGGGGTATTATTAGAGATTTCAGCCACTCTTGCACCTTTCGGGGTTTTAATGTTTTATGGACTATTTTTAGAAATTTTTACCTTAAAAAAATGGAATGAAAGGTTAATCTTGAATCCATACCTTTTATATGACGCAAAAAACTCAAAATCTTGTCCAAACGTCTGGACCGAAATTTTTCTAGAGGTACTACTGTCTTTTTTTAGGCTTTTGTTGTTGCAGGAACTATGTGGTATGGTTCAGCAACTACTCCAATTGAATTATTTGGGCCTACTCATTATCAATGGGATAAAGGATGCTTCCCACAAGAAATATATCGAAAAGTTAGCGTTGGGCTTGCCGAAAATTAAAGTTTATCCGAAGCTTGGCCTAAAATTCCCAAAAAATTAGCTTTTTATGATTACATTGGCAATAATTTGTCAAAAGGTGGATTTTTCATAGCAGACTCAATGGACAACTGGGATGGATTAGCCGTTGGGTGGTTAGGACATCCTATCTTTAGAGATAACGATGGGCGTGAACTTTTTGTACGACGTATGCCTACTTTTTTTGAAACATTTATAGTTGTTTTGGTGGACGGAGATGGAATTGTTAGAGCTGATGTTCCTTTTCAAAGGGCAGAGTCAAAGTATAGTGTCGAACAAGTAAGTGTAACAATCGATTCTATGGAGGCAAACTAAATGGAGTCAGTTATAGTGATCCCGCTACGGTGAAAAAATATGCTAGACTTGCTCAATTGGGTGAAATTTTTTAATTAGATCGCGCTACTTTGAAATCCGATGGTGTTTTTCCTAGTAGTCCAAGGGGTTGGTTTACTTTTGGACATGCTTTGTTTGCTCTGCTCTTTTTCTTCAGACACATTTGGCACAGTGCTCGAACTTTGTTCCGAGATGTTTTTATTGGTATTGATCCCTACTTAGATGCTCAAGTAGAATTTAGAGCATTCCAAAAACTTGGAGATCCGACTACAAGAAGACAAGAAGTTTGATACAACATTTGATCTCTTACTTTTCGTCTCTATTTTTTTGACATAGGGTATTGTAGACATCTTAATTAGAATCATCGTCTTTTCTTTGAATCTTTTGAATTTTTTATGAGTTGACCATTAAGATATTAGGGTCATTGTATGTCACTTCCAATTCTTTTTTTTTTCTAAAATCTTCACTTTTTATGTTTTGTTGAAGGGCATGACTGAGTCTCTTGAACCTAACCTGTGTCTAATGGATAGAAAAATGCTTGGGAAGTATGACAAATATTGGGGGGATCCTGAAAAAAATGAACAAACTAATATTTTTTGCCAATGCCATTGATCGTAGGGAAAAACTAGTGGATAAAGGAGGAAGCCTTTTTGCATTTATAAAGTCTGAGCTTTTTTCTTTTATATTCTGAGTATGAGTCCTTATATTCTGGTGTCCCTTCACCATCTCAGTTTGAAAGCACTATCACTAGTTGTTGCAGCCCTTCTTCTAGTTCTTTTTTTCCTTCTAATAATGTAATATCCCTTAGAGATAAGTTCAAGCAACACAAACTTGAAAAGGGATTTGGTTGGGCTAGAAAGTCTGAACTTGAGACATTATTGAGTGAGGATATAGTTGATGGTAAAATTGATGTCCTTAAGTGGTGGAAGTCCAATTCAAAGAGGTTTCCTATCCTCTCTAAACTTGTTGGGGATATTCTTGTTGTCCTTATATCAACGGTTGCATCTGAGAGTGCTTTTAGCATTGAGGGTAAAGTCCTTGATTTTTTTAGGAGTTGTCTAACTCCATGACTTGTGGACATCTTAATATGTGCACAGGATTGGATTAGGCCAAGAGGAAAGCACTGATCATAGAAGAATCTATAGATGACTTAGAGAAATTTGAACAAGGTGTAAGCACTTCTATTCTCTTAAGATTCTTCATTATGCATATTTTCTTTTCTTTTTTTTTTATTGAGTCTAATTATATTTGCAAAATTACCCTCTGTTGGCTTGAGTCATTCTGTAGTTGAAGGCTGCTAAGTTAACATCACAATTGGTTAAGTATTTTTTTTTCTTGTTTATTAATTTTTTATATCCATGCTGCTTCTATTATATGCAACTAATCAGAGCTGCAACATAGTTTTTTTTTTTATTTTGCAGAAGCTGAACATATAACTTAGGTTTCTTTTTTCTCACTTTTTCTTATTCTTTAAGTTACATCTACATGTGTATATTTGTTCTTTGCTTGAGTTGTCCCATGCAAACTACAATATCCAGTTGCAAGTCTATTGTGTATTGAGTTTGGTAAGTTGATAGTTTCTATCGCTGGTTGTGAGGTAAATCCAATACTGTTGCATTGAGATGGCACTGATAAAGGTAAAGGCAGTTTGCATTTGCATTTGCATGGAAATGATGAATCTTCCACATATGATTAATGTGGGGAATCTGAATTCTGCATTATTTATGATCTAATTGTTTCTGACCACCAATTTTTTTGCATCCTACATTGGCAATGATGATGCTTCCACAATGATTTGTGTATAATGATGTGTTGAATCAACTGTTGCATTGTTGGAGGTAGCAGTTGAACACTTTGTTCAAATGTGGCCACCCAGTTGATTTTATCAACTGTTGTTATTACTTATGGAGGTAGCATTTGAACTATCTGTTCAAGTGTGGCCACCCAGTTGATTTATCTTCATTTCATGACTGAAAACTAGCTTCTGAGCCAACATTACTTGTTCATTTGCATTGGGTTTTGATGATGCTTCCACTTTGATGTGTTGAATCAACATATGTTAGAGATAACATTTGAACTCTTGTTCAATGTGACCACTCATTTGATTTACCTTCATTCTTTCCTTGACTAAAAAAAACACATGAGCCCTCTTTTGTTTCTGCATTTTTTACATAAATCATGTTTTCCATTATACTAACTACTTTTATTTGTTCTATTTCTTAATGCAGAGATACAAAGTTTTGTAGACTATACTATCCAATTTGTCTTTTGCATGAGCTAAAAATTGTGCAACATACTTACTGATAATTTTTCGGACTTAGTATTTATTTTTATAGGTTTCAAATTATAATTTGATACAATTTTCATTATAATTTGGAATCTGTAATGCTTATTTTAGTTTTTTTTATTTATCATTTTTAGTCTGAAAATGAATTATGTTAATATATCATTTAGTTCCTTAGTGAAATTTTAGTTATTGTGTTTTATTTTATTGTTCTTAATGTAAGTCCAGTCCAAAATACAATGCCCAAAAAAAGCCCATCACCGAAAAACTGATCGGTTAAACAAAAAACCGAAATTTTTAATGGTTCAGTTATAATATGGTTTCATATTTATAATGGTTTGGTTTGGTTTCAATTTTTTTAGAATATGGTTCGATCGGTTTGGAGTTTTTTCCACTGAACCGAACCATGCCAACCCCTTGCCTCCTTAGCTTAATGCTGTAGCTTGTGAAAAAAAAATTGTTTGAATGCTACTCATCTCTGTGAGTGGAAACATAGATCCAAAGTTGCTTGAGAAGATGGAACATTCATCAGTTTAAGTTCATGGATTGAGCAGCTCCTCACCTGGTCTTTAAGCAGCCCTGTGAAATTGCATTTGCTGAGAGGGGAATTATTTTCATTTGATTTTTTTTTTTAATGTTTTCTCATTAGTTTGCTTTTACCTCACAACTCAACTCAACAAAGCCTTAATCCCAATTTAATTAGAGTCAGCTATATGAATTTGCTTTCTCCATTACAGCGATAGTGATCCATATTATCCCAAGATAGTTTGCTTTCTTTTATTTATTTATTTTTTTTCGGTCCCCCTTGTTTCGTACTCATATATAAAGGTATCAAGGTCAGCTCTTCAGCCATTAGTTTCAGATAAGGTGGTAAACAATTAACAAAGCCTACTTTTACTGGCAGCCAAGAATGTTGCAGCTTGTTTCCCAGCAAGTTGTTGGAAAATATTTTTGACCCCATTGTCATTGTTTAATGTTATAGTTACCATAAATGAATTATTATTAGAGGGAAATTAATCAGTAGATTTTCTAGTCATAGAGCAATCATATTGGAAGTCTAACGCAGCCAATCTTCATTACAGAGGACAGCAATCGGCAAATATTTGATCAGACTTTTTCTTTGTGGCAAGCGAGTTCATTTAAGTTTTTATATCTTAAAATCCCGTGGTCTAACTTCATTGTCGCCTTAACAATAACAGCAGAACCGTGATGTCATGCAAGCATAAACATACACACAAAACAAATGCATGGAAGCAACAGACATCATTGTTCCTGAACAAAGAGCAATGGACACAGTATCATCAATGGACACAGTATCATCTGCTTCTTCCAAAAAAACAAAAATTTCAATTCCCAGCTTCCTCGCTTGTACATCTCAGCAAATTATATATCAGATGAAACCAAGAAAAAATTAGAAAAAAAAAAAAAGAGTTACACTGAGAAGCCTCATGAACCTCAGTGATAGAATCCTCCATTGTTCAGAAACTATACATCTATATAAGCTACTCAAGAACATCCAAAATTTTGAAGCTTTACTGATGCTTCTTTTTCTAATGGTTCAGGAATATAAAGAAAACCCAAAGCAATCAGAATATTCCTAAGAGGCTTCCCAAACAGAAAAATGTGTTTTTCTCAATCAGCCACCCAATAAATTTAATCAGACTAGGGGGGATACCAATTGCTCTG
>CAOJBK010550539.1:0-10448 GCA_948294925.1 Codiaeum variegatum | reverse complement strand
CTTCTTCCATGACCCTTGTTGAGATCGGGAATCCATAATGAAGGAATTTGAGTAGATGGTAATTATAATCAAGAGGTCCATGAAATGTCAAGGATTTATCATCGACATTCATTCCTAATTAGGTAGTCGTGATTTGTTATGCTAGACGTCACTCATGATTTATTGGACTAAGTATAAACTTTGGATTATATACTTGGTGTGAAGAAAAGAGATTTCTTTATCTCATTGCTAATTAGAACATGAAACTAGCAAGTCACACACTATAAAGTGTATCCTTTGGCTTGGTTTTTAACCATGTTGATAATTGATTAAAGAGTTTAATTAATTATTAACTTACGCTGGGTTAGACTTGTAATTAAATTTACAAAGATCCTAGCATATCTTGAAGTCTAATTTATTATGGGATTTATTCAATTATGTCATAGTTTGTATTGGATACAAATGGGCAAGACTAAATTGATATGGACTATGGTTGATAATAATTAATCTACATGAGATGTGATTAATTATAGGCAAACATGATTCCTACTAATTACTTATCCTAATTACTTTGATTAATTGATTATTAATTTAGTCAAATAAGTCAAAGGATGATGGAGTGAGAAGCCATCATCTTTGACTTACTCTTCCTTAATTAAGGAAGTTTGGTGGAAAGTGGGATTAGTCAATATAAGTAGGCTATTATCATTGAATATGGCCGACCACATTTAAACACTTGACTTAACTATTCATATTCTTCTTCAAGTAGTTAGAGAGAGAAGCTCTCAAGAGCTAGTGAGAGAAAATTCAAAATTTTCAAGTGTATTCTCAACCAAAGTCCAAACATAATTCCTAAGGTCTCAAATTCTCAAGCAAGAAGCAACCAACAAATTAGAAAACCAAGAAAGGATTCAAGTTTCTTCAAGGTGGAAAGGAGACACAAGCCAAGGGATAGCTTCGGTGTGAGTCAAACTAGAAGCTTCACACTTGGAGAGATAAACGAAGGAGAGAGTTGAGGTATATCATATGTTCTAACCCTTCTTTGTTTCTATTGTGTTTTGCACAATAATTGGAAAGATCCTTGATGTTGAATATGGGTCCATCTTTGGGTTTAATAATTTGTTAAAGAGTTTAATGAATATCTAAACCCAACCATGTCAAAAGTGTTTTGGCATGGTAAATGTTTTGTAAAAGTTTTGAAATCCAAAAACTGAGTAACATCAGATTTTTGCCAAAAAAAATGCTGGAAAAATTATGGAAAATTTTTCTATGCTTCCACTGTATGACTCTGTATTCTCCCTTCAACAGGGACCGTGAGAAGTTACAACTTCTTACGCCCTCTCCAGACTTGCTCCCATGGTCTGCACCCCCGCTGTCATGGCCTGTGCGGCCGACCATGATAGTCTTCTTCCATGAATCTTCAGCCTTCTCATGGGCTGCTCTCACAGGCCATGAGGTAGCCCTAAGCCTTGATTTTTCATCCCATTTTCATGCATTTTCTTCGACTTTCGACTCCGAACCTTGACATAGTTTCTCATAGCTCCGAAATCCAATTGATTGCTTAGAAATGACTGAAAAACACTAAAATAAACATATTAAATTCAATTTAACAAGTAAAATCATCAAGAATATGGGGAAAAATAATGTTTAATTTGTTAGTTATCACTTTGTCCATAAATCATTTGAACTTTTCAAACAACTCATGTCTAGTGAAGACCATAGTGTGGATTTTGAGGCTGACGAAGAGGTAAAGGATCCATTACAATAGTCTCCCCTTGTAACTTCTTTTGTACATTTTATATATTTTTCCTTTGTATTTTATTTAGCTTTGTATATGTAATCTTGATTGTTATTTTTTGAAATGAAATATAAAGAATTTTATGAATTTTTCTCTTCGAATATTATTTTTGCAATTTTGCTCTGGTCCATTTTATTGGAGAACATTTGGTGTTGCTTTAGGCTTCTTTGAAGGTTTTTGCTTCAAATAGTCTGTCTAGTTTGAGGTTTTGATCATCAAGGATTTGTATTTATCAAAAGACTTATCCATTTCCTTTTATGTTTCTTTTTCCTTCGACTGAAGACTTTTTCCTTGGGATTATATTTTCTCCGTTTTAGGGAAACCTTCGTTCTTCGAGGGTGGTTATAGGCTTGTTTTATTTTAAGGGATCCTCACCTTGGGGGAGGATATCGATTCTCTATTTCCCCTTATTGGTTCCTTCGATTCGTTGAAGGTCTGATTGGTTCTTTGTTGAGAACTTAGGTGGCTCCCTCGAAAGGACTTTCGCCTATTAATAAGATCTTTTGTCCTTCATCGAGAACATGTTTTCCTTCCTTAGAAGGGCTTTTTCCTATCAAGCAAGTCTTATATTCTTCATCAAGAATGCTTTTGCCTCCTTTAGAAGGGCTTTTGCCTATAAGCAGGTCTTATGTTCTTTATTAAGAACATGTTAGCCTCTGTTAGAAGGGTTTTTCCTGTCAAGTTGGTCTTATATTCTTTATCAAGAATGCACTTTCCTCCTTTAAAAGGGCTTTTACCCATCAAGTAGGTCTTATGTTCGTTCTTCATCAAGAACATAGGTGCCTCCCTTGAAAGGACTTTCGCCTATCAAGCAAGTCTTTATTGAAATTAAAGCATATACAAATTTGACTCAAAAGTATATACGTTCATTGATTTACTTTTTACTGGTAATACATTTTTAAATGTTATACATTCCATGTATGTGGTAGATTTATGCCTTGTAGAGTTTGTAGCTTGTATATACTGGGTTCTATGACTCATTAGACTTTGAAGGGACCTTCCCATCTTGGGGCCAGCTTTCCTACTCCCCTTTTTTTTACCAGTGGCATTGAGACTCCTCATGATCAGGCTTCCCATATTACTTCCTATCCTTGACCTTTTAATTGAAATAGTTAGGCGTTCTATTCTTGTATGTTGTTGTTCGAATGATTATGTCCTCTCATAGTTCCTCCTACCGATCTAAATGGATACCTCCTGATGGGATGATTTTGAAAAGGAATATGGATGGATCCTTTCTTGGGAAACACCAGAGATCAAGTATTGGTGGAGTTTTGTAAAACAATATGGGATGCATGATGTGTATATTCTTAGAATATTGTGGAATTTGGAATCAAATGAAGTAGAGTTGAAAGCGGTTGAAAAGGCATTGGCACTTTTGGCATCTAAGGTTGTTTTACACTCTCAAATTATTATGGAGTTAGATTCTCTAAATGTTATTGATTGGCTGTCCAAATTAGAATCTACCTGCCCATGGAGATTGCATAACATTTTTAATGATATTGTTAAATGGATTGGGCTACTCCAAAACATCTCTTTGAATCACACTCTAAGGGACAATAATCATTTGGCTGATGTATTGACTAAGCAAGGTGCCTTCAAGGAACAAAACCTTTATGAATGGCTATAAAAAGATCATGTTATCATGTGTTGCATTCTTTTGTACATTTGCTGCCTCACTACAAGAAATTTAGTGCCCTCCAATTATATCTTCCAAATCGTCCACAAACTAATTTTGTCACATTAAAAATTTATTTTATCATTATATGTTTTTAGTGACAAATTTAGCTTGTCACACTCTTAGTCACAACAAGCTCGTCTTAATAAGTTTGTTGTGACAAATCACAATTTTATCATTATAAGGTAAAAAATATTATGACAAGAAAGCTTGTCACACAATAATTTTATGTTACAATTTTTTGTAAAAATAAGAAATTATTTTGTCAAAAAAATATTTTATAACTACATTTGTAAACTTTATATAGTAACTAAATAAAATATTGTGACAATTTAAATTTATTTTATGATGAAATATTAAAAGTGATTAAAATGTATTTGTTATAATTTATTAATAATTTTTATTGAGATTAATTAGTAATTTAATAATTGATAATAAAAATATTAATAAGTCTAGACAAAAACAACTAAATAAAATAAAGTATATTATTTATATTCGATATTTGTACTTTTAACATCAAATAACAAAAAATTAAAAATTACATTATAACAAGTTGTACAAAAGAAATTAAAAAAATAGTATAAAATAATACAAGTATTAAGAAAAAATTTCTAAAATTAACATCATCTCTCCCATAATTAATGTTAGTTTTCAATCACATCCAATATTTTTAGAATATAAATAAAAATACAAATAAATAAAAAGTAAGTTATAAAATAAAAAATTAAATATATAGAACCAAAAGATCAATAAATAAAAGTAACATTATCCAATTGGATACAAAAAGATTACATATAGAACCACATAATGAAACCTCTTAAAATTACAAATAAAATAAATATATTAATAAGAATTATTATTCAAATCTTTATTTTCTCAGCCAAAATTGATAAAATTTTTTAAAAATATTGAAGAAAAAATAATAATTAAAAAAAAAGACAAATTACAAGATAAATAGGGGTGTCAAAACAGGTTAGCGAGTCGTATTCGTGTCGGTTGATCCATTTAAATGACACAATTAACCTCAACAAGAACACGGCCCGTTTATTAATCTGCTCAATATTTCCAACCCTAACTCGACACGAAAAATAAACGGATGACTCGAACACGATACGTATAACCCATTTATTTAAATTGGTCATAAATTTGAATACAATCCGTTTAACCCAATTAATATATATGATAAATATAATATAAATTGACATAATATGGTTAGTTTCAAGTAAAAATTTAATATTTTAATAATATTTATAAATTTAAATAATATTTTTAAGTTCTAGAATGTTTAATATAACAAAAAGTTAACTTATTAATATATTTATTAAACCTCTAAAAAATTATTTAAATCATTAAATGGGTTAAATAGGTCGACACAATCCGTATAATTAAATGAGTTAATAATGGATTAGCGGATCAACCCATTACACAATATGTTTAAGTTCGTGTCATAAACTGGTCGACCCGTTTATGACACGAATCCGTTAAGTCTCAACCCTAACCCGTAACTTTTTCGTGTTAGGCGAGTCGTCTTATTGTGTCATAACCCATTTTGACACCCCTAAAGATAAATATGATTGATGCATAAAAAAAAGCTAAATATTATTGAATATCAAAATAGATAAGAAACAAAGTATATAAACTTGAAAATTAAAACGTTACAACTTTAAAGTATATATATTAAAAAAAAGAAAAATTGAAAAATTTTAAAATCAATAATAAAAAAAATAAAATGTACCAACATAGGATCTCTAATGGAAGAACAAATTTAAAAAAAAAAAAAAAAATTCTAACCTCAGTCAAATTGTGCCATCCTTATTGGTACTTTTACTATTAGTGGGAGGCTTCGTTATCTTTTGTTTTGAATGATTTAGAATAGTATGATTCAGATTCAATTTGGCAAAAAAAAAGTGATAGGAGACTATTATGTAATTTATTTTATTAATTTATCAAGGGAAAGAATGAGAAGAACTTTTTTTTGAAACTAAT
This sequence comes from Codiaeum variegatum, assembly GCA_948294925.1. Taxonomy (NCBI): domain Eukaryota; kingdom Viridiplantae; phylum Streptophyta; class Magnoliopsida; order Malpighiales; family Euphorbiaceae; genus Codiaeum; species Codiaeum variegatum. The sequence goes on along the minus strand of CAOJBK010550539.1, from coordinate 5,010 downwards.
AAAAGGGAAAGCAAGAGAGAAATCACAGGTGCACTCAAACATCCTAGCTAGAATAGCACATTCTTAGCACTACAATCATCTAACTCTCTTGCTCCTTAACATTTATGAAGACTGAAATAATACATGGAGGACACAAATTCATCCATTCATATCGACCAGACATAGAACATAAAGAGCGAGCTAGCTCATGAGCCGCTTTGTTTGTTGATCGCCTGATCTAATTTATCTCACAGAAAGCTAAGTCCATTTTGAGACTCTTACAATCATTAATAATCAAACTAAAAATAGAATTATCTACTTCATTACAACGAATTGCTTGATTTACTAAAAGACAATCAATTTCGATGATAACCCACTCCTATTATATCTCTTTCAACCAGCTCAGGGCTTCTCTTACTACCATCGCTTTTGCTATTTTAGGATCAGAATTCTCCACACAAACAACACCCAAAGAAGCAACAAAATCACCCTCTCCATTCTGAATTACAGTAGCTAAACTAGAAGATTGAGAATGAGAAAAAATAGTTGCATCTACATTGCATTTTAGCCACCTTACATCAGGTTTTGACCACAAAGCAAGGCTCCCAATATTACTAGCAATACCAGATGAAGGAGAACGAACCGGGGCAGCAGGCCACTATTGCAGGAACCACGTCGCAGTAAACACAATAGCAGCAAGCGTGTCAGCTGCACTTTTCCAAACCACATCGTTTGTTCGCCTCCACACGGCCCAAGAAATCATGGCAGCTAAAGCAACATTTTCGAGTTCTTTTTGAGCAATCAGATTACAAAATCAAGAACTCCATGAAACAATAAAATCAACAATAGCGGAAAAGGAAGATGAATTCCAGCACTGAGCAACATTTGGGTATTGGAATAAAGCATGACTGATAGTTTCAATATCCATATTACACACCTGACAAACAGGAGAGACATCAACATGTATATAAACTAAATTTTCTATACTTGGAAGGCATTCTCTAAGGCTTCTCCACACAAAATTTTTGACTTTCAGTAGGATTTTGATTGCCTAAAATCTCTTCCAAATTTTAACAATAATTGTATTACTATTTAAAAATATGGAGGTGTGAATTTGACATTAGAAACCTATAGCCACTTTTAACAGAATAATAGTCACGACTTTCAAGCTTCCATAACCATACATCATGAGGATGAAATAGACTCAAAGGAATTGCAAGGATTAAATTTACATCACGAGAATTAAAGGCAGTACGTACAACGATATATAATAGAACTTAATCCTATCAAAGAGGGAATAGAAAACAAGGAGATAATGATATAGAATTTTAAGGTTTAGGGTTTCATTGCTTTGCTATTAATAAGAGGAGTTATATATTATTTAAGGAAATAAAATAATATTATTAAGTTAATGATCTTTTTTATTAAAAAAAAAAGTCAAACAAATTACAAAATATTATAAAAACTTATATTTGAAATTTTTTTAAGGAAATATTTGAAATGTTAATATTTAGTTACCATTTGTTTTAATTATTATTAATTGCTAATTTTTATAATATAAAGTATTTTATATTTATGTTTTATTATATTAATATTTCTTATTTATTTTTATGCTATTAAATTTATTTATTTTCCAAATGACTATTTATATTTACCTTACAAAAGTAACTTATCATTTTGAAATTTTTTATAATAATATAGAAATTTATTTTAATATCTAAAATGTATTACAACTATAATCAATGAATTAGTTTATAATGATAAATTTATTTTGTCATTATCAAAGACATTTATTTTGACAATAAGCATTCATCACAATTAAATTTTATCACAACAAGTATTTACTATAGTGTCAAAATGTGATAAAATCTTTTCTTTGACAAAAAACATATTCTCTCTTTTTATTGTGACAAAATTTTCACTATTTGACACTATCTAAATGACTATCACATTAAATGTAGTGCATGTAACAAGATTAATTGTCACTGATAATTTAGTCACAATATCCCATATTTCTTGCAGTGCTTATTTAATTTTCTTATTTTTTTCGATTTTGGGACTATGGTGCATAATGATTGATTTTTAGATTGGTTTGTGTCTATGCTGCATACTAGTTGTTTTTGGGTGTTAGAATATAGGGCATGCCATGGCCTTATATGTGCTGAACTTTTGTTTTCTGTTGTACCTCTAGCCATGTTGTGTGGTTGTTTATCAGCTTTTGGTGTGTTTCAGTCTATGGCAGTATGAGGCCTTTTGATTGGAATCTCATAAGTTATGTCCAAGGCTTGTTCATACAATTGTACCTAGTTCTAGGAGGATTTTTTCATCAATTTGGATCTCCCAAATTGATTTTCCCCCTCATTTTTATAAAATTAAAATTGAGCTTCAAAAAATATAGTTAAAACATTGTGAGAGAGTCTCCAATTCTTAGTACTTCAACTCCATTAGCTAATAAAAATTTAAAAAATATAAATGGACTCTTTATTACTTCATCTTAGAAAGAGATCTACATATAATACTACAACTAATAGAAAAAATACATAAAATTTTTGACTGAATACAATGCATAACTAAAGCACAATTTCAATTCCTAAAAAAAAAAAGGCATATTTTATAGTGATAAAATTAAATTTTATCCTTATCTAGTTTTTCATATATCCAATTCTCAAACTCTCTAAACTTTTTTTTTTTCAATTAATATTAGCTTTTTTCATACTCCAAGCACTAAATCTTGTGATAGTCACACTTTCACTTCCATTATTAAAAGCAAACAAGTGGGTTGCTTCATTTATAGCCAACTGGGGATAAACTCTTGCTAAAATACAACTCTTTCCTTCTCCACCAAAACTCTCCACTACTGAATGATCAATCTGTTGTGTATAATAAGACAAAATTTCAGTGCTTCAAAATCAAAATACAAATATACAACTAAAACAGAAATTTGTAACCTTAAAATATTTAGGAATTTTGTTAAATGTGAAAGTGTTTCTCAAAAAAAAAATGGTGGGCCTAAAGCAAAATAAAAGGTCTTTTTAAAAAAAAAAAATTATAATTACCCAATTTAGGGTTTGAAAACTAAACTCATTTTTATTTTTTGGCCAAAAAAAAAACTCAATTTTTATTGATTGAAAAGATGAAAAGAAAATATGCTCAAAAATTGGATTTGGATATGAAAAAGAAATGGTCTCTGAACTAAGAGCATGACTATAAGATTGCATAATGTTTTTGTTTCCTTTCTTTGTTCATGTGAATGTGATTCATTTTATTAAATTTTGGCTTTTCTTTTCTTTTTTTTTGTTTTTTTAAAGACTAGAATAGCCTCATGTAAAAACATTTATAAAAAAAAGGCATAAAGAATAATTTTAACATTTGAGAAAAAAGGTTGGGATTTAAATTTATTGTTTAAAAAAACAAAAAAAAGTTATAATATAGTTTAATACAGCCTTTTTTTTATTAAAATAATATTTTGATTATTTGGCATGGTGCTTAGGAAATTTTGTGTGACAACATTTTCAAAGATACTATCAATGAATAAAATCAGCCACGTAATCGAAAAAGGCTAAATGTTGACTTTTAGAAATCTACTAAAAAGAGAATTAAATATTTTTTTTAATAAAAAAAATCATATTGAATAATGTTTTTTTTGTCAAAGTATTGAATAATGAATTTGACTCAACTTATTCATACAGGCGAGATTGTCGTCTATTGTTTAAAAAAATAATGAATTTAAACTAAAAGTCTAAAAAATGATGAAAGAAAAATGTGAATCACAATTCAAATTGAACTCACCAAAGTCCTAAGTGAAACCTCCTCATGAACAGGATCCACGTCAACAAAAGCACCATAAGTGGTTTTATCATTAGTTGGATTTAATGATGACCTAAATCAAAAAAAGCACAAAACATCAGACTAAACCAACTTTTTTTTTTTAAAATAACAGCTTTAAAAAAAAAAAAAATTGGGTAAGATTTGGTGTGCAGGGTTTTACCTGCTTTGGTCACTGCACATTAGCACCACATATTTATTTTTCTGGTCTTTGAATATTCTAAAAAACACAGATGTGAACTCTTCTCTGCCTTTTGAAGCCAAAACTAGCAACCCAAATGGACCTATATTCCCTTTAACTGAGCCACCCTTTTGGCTACATAACAATTGTGGGTTGGTCCAGCTTGGGTCTAGAATTTCTGCTTTGTCAAAGTTTGATATTTTAAATGAGATTTCCACATCAGCCTGTTTAAGCATTGTAATTATAATTAGTTAATGATAATTAGCAAAAATTTAAATGGGATAATTTACTTACTTGTGATGCTGTGATTCCAGAAATTGGAAGTAGAGATTGTGCCTTGAGGACTTTACTAGAGAAATGGATTGCATTTGCACGTAGTTTTTCAATTTCTTTAATTGGCCATTGAATGAGTTGCTTTCCTGATTTGTGTAGCCAAATTTCTCTTGGAATTGCCTGAATACCAGCCCAACCTTTCTTGATATCATCAGCAACACTTGAAGATTCATTAGCCCAACCCCATAAAATCCTTCTATTTTTAGAAGTATCAAAAAATGTTTTAGAAGCATAATATTTCCCATAATCATATCTTAATCCAGCATCACCCTCAACTGATCCTTCATTAGGAGTATACTTATCCTTGATATGATCATAATCACCAATTGTATAAACATCATGTTTAGTATCATCTAAACTCACTTTAAGCACATACTTAACCTCTAATTTTTCATAATTAGGAAAATCAATCCCAATTTTATTATTTTCGTTCACAGCAAAAAAATCAGGACATTCCCACATTCCCGTGCCCTTAGCAGAATGTAGAGGGTGTTTAGCTTTAATCCAATTAACAAAATCTTTACTTCTATACAAAATTGCTAATCCCTTTTTATGAATTTTGCTACCAACAATCACTTTCCATCTTTTATTGGCTCCAAGCCAAGCTGTAGTTGGGTCACGAAATGAGCTAGAATTGATTTGGTTTTGAACCGTGGGTGCCATTAATGGGTTCTTGGGTGACTTGACCCAGT
>CAOJBK010550462.1:0-15208 GCA_948294925.1 Codiaeum variegatum | reverse complement strand
GTAACAAGTATGAGATACTTGTTAGTACGGAGTTAGTGAGTCTCACACTACAAACATGTGATGTCATGACAACATGTGGACACTCATGAGATGAGTAAGTCAAATAGTGACATTAGATGATGTACACATGGGATTTATCCACTAGTCAATGTCTGATCATCTGGATTGTAATTGTGCATATAATCCTTAGACTTGAGGTGACATGTTATCTAATATATTGGTGGCTATGGTTTGTACTGCTTATATAACGATGCTAATAAAGTGTTGGTACATGGCATGTGGTGGCTATAATTAGTGGTATGTTGGGATAAATGTTTAACCGCGAAAAGGATTCATTAACTTGGGTAACCAAGGAAGGAATCCTATGACTTCTGGTTGTTCTTGATATGCAAATATCTGGCCAGAGTGGATAAGGTCCACTAGAAAGAATTTCTAATATGAACCAGTTTATTAAGAACTTTCACCAAATAGAAGTCATATGATCTAACACATAGGGTTTGACTTCTTCCATGACCCTAGCTGAGATCAGGAATTCGTAATGAAGGGATTCAAGTGCACAATATTGAGAGGTCCATGCTTATGTCAAGGATATGATCATCGACATTCATTTATAATTGGGTAGTCGTGATATGTTATGCTAGACGTCACTCACAACTTATGGGACTAAGTATGGAATTAGGTTAACACACTTGTGGGAAGAAAAGAGTTTTCGTTATCCCATTGCTAATTAGAACATAAACCTAATAAGTCATATACCATATAGTAATTCACATTATCTTGTATGTATCATATTAATGATTGATTAAAGAGTTTAATTAATTGTTAATGATGATAGAATTAAACATGTAATTAAATTTATAGGATCCTAGAATATTTGGATGTTTAATTCACAATAGAGGACATTTCAATTAAGTCTTAGTTTGTATGAGATACAAATAGGTATGACTAATTGAAATGGTTTTGGACTAATGAACAAAATTATTAAGCTTAACATGAGATTTTAGCTTAATACATATGAGATGTGGTTAATTAAGGTTTAAAGATGATTCCTATTAATTATATACTTAATCTAGTTGACAATTGACTAATTAATTAGTCAAATATCAACTAGAACAAGTAACCATAATTTTCCAACATGATTCCTTAATTTAAGGAAAAGTGGTTGGAAGAAGATATAGGTATAAATAGACAAGTGCCTCATCTTTTTGCCTAACACATTCAATCTCAAGCAATTAGAAGATGATGGAGCAACTATTCATCATCTTCTTCAATGAGCTAAAGAGAGAAACTCTCTAAGAGTTAGAGAGAGAAAGCTTCAAATTCACACCAAATTGTGAAAGGAAGTTTGTTTTGAAGAGCATTTCTTCAAGAAAAAACTCATCTTAAATTAGCCCTTGGGAAGGAAGTGTGAAGAATCAATCAAAGTCCAAAGCAATCCTTAAGTCTCAAATTCTCAAGTAAAGGAGCAAGAATCATTAATTTGGGAAACCAATGAGAGGAGGTTCAAACTTCTTGAAGAGAATTGGAGAACAAGCTTTTGGGAAAAGTTAAGTATGTCTCAAGCTAAAGACTTCACATTTGGGGAGCTTAACGAAGGAGGGAGAGAGATAGTTTTGCTTCTAACCTTTCTGTGATCAACTTGTGTTTTGTACACAATTGGTGAGAATATTCATGGTTGAAGTTATGGGTTCTTTCATAGGTTTAGACATTAGTCAAAGAGTTTGATAAATTACTAAACCTTCTATGTCAAAAGAGTTTTGATATAGAAATGATTTTTCATAGTGTTTGAAATTTCATATGATTTTTCCAAAAGAGTTTTGACAAAATGATTTCAATGAAACCCTAGATTAGGAAAAAGTTTCAAAGAGTTTGAAACATTGCCTAACCTAGTTATTGTTAAAAGAGTTTTAATAAAATTCTTGTTTCGAAAAAGTTTTGAAAATCGGAATCCGAATCTCCTTTCCTAAGGGGGTTCTTTTTTCCTTCGTTTTTGCTTCCGTTGTGCGGCTCGTCAACTTCACCCTTCATATCCAACTTCAATGCTACATCCCCTTCTCTACCCCTGTTATGTCTTCTCATATAATGAATGACCTCCCCAGTAGAGATGGCAATTTTCCCCCGACTCCCCCCGACCTAACCCAAACGTGGCATTTTTTAATGATTTACCGAGTTAGGGGGCGAGTTACAGGTTAACCCAATATAAAAAAATATCGGGGCAGGTCAGGGCTAGTATTTGTCCGCCCCGTAACCCGACCCGATTTCATATATATATATATATATATTATAATTTTTAATTATTTTATTTTATAAAAATATTTGATCGGGGCGGGGCAGGTTACGGGGCAGAAAAAAATCGACGGGTTACGAGGTGGGGGGCGGGTTGGACGTAACCCGACCATGACCGGCCCCGTTTCCACCCCTACTCCCCAGTTAGAATAATATTATCCATTATATTTTTACCCGGAACAAAAGCTTACTGGGTCTCTGAGATTAAATCAGGCAAGACACTCTTAAACCTATTAGCTAGAACTTTTGAAAGAATTTTATATATTACATTGCACGACGAAATAGGTCAAAAATCTCTCAGAGACTCAGGAGAATCATTTTTAGGGATTTGCACATTCAGAGTATTATTTAAAGCATTAGGAAAAGAATTAGAGTTAAGCCATGACATACCAGCTTCATAAACTGTGTCTCTAATAGTTTGCCAATGTGTTTGGAAAAAAGTTGGGTTAATCCCATCTGGACCCGCTACCTTGTCCCCTCCCATTTGCTTACTTGCCTCATCAAATTCCCTCTTACTGAAAGGAGCAATTAACAACTCATTATCGACCTCTTTAACCTGTCAAATCATCTCAATATTTGTCATATCCCCATTACTGACCAGAGAACTGAAAAGCGATGAAAAATATTCCCTAACCACCCGACACAGCTCATGCTCCCCCTCCACCCGATTTCCTCCATCATCAAGCAAAAAATTTATTTTGTTAATTCTTTGTCTAAACGAAGCATTGGCATGGAAGAAACTTGTGTTCGCATCCCCTTCCCACAACCAAGAGACTTTAGAATGTTTACGCCAATATCACTCTTCCTATTCTAACAAGTGATTTAAATGCCTCCTTTCACTAAAATAAGCACCAGCATAACTCGAATCCTCCTCTTCTCGTAATGCAGTCAGCTTCGCTTTACTGTTCTCAATATCTTTTCAGAACCAAAACATAAACGTCTTTCCCCAATTCTTCATTCGACTTGTATAAGAATCCAATATGTCCATCAATGACAAACCATTACCCTCATCCCACCAATTTGGAAATGCCTCTAAATACTCAATTTCTTTAGTCCAGAGAGTTTCAAAATGAACCCGATATGTTTATTAAAAGAATTATCAGCAGATGTTTCAAGTATTGATGGAGAATGATTGCTAAAGGATGCAACTAAATTAGATAGCTTGTAACTAGGAAAACAAGCGAACCAGTCATCAAAAGCAAAACTTCTATCTAGCTGCTCACACACCCAAAAAGGAGTTCCTCGACTTCTCTCCCATGTGAATCTATAACTTGTCAAATCTAATTCATTCAAGTTACAATCCATAATAGTGTCTTGAAAGCCATTGTACATTCAATTTGTTCTATCTGCTCCTCCAATTTTGTCTGCACCAGACAATAAATCGTTAAAGTCCCCCGCAATACACCATGGATAATTGTTCTGACCAAATAGTTGACGAAAAAGGTCCCGAGAATGTTTGCTCTCTGATGAATATGAATGACCGTAATAACCTGTCCACCTCCACTGCTACCCACCATTCTCACTAACAATTGTATCAATGTGATGATCAAAGAAACTCACCATTGAAACAGCAATAGTATTCTTCCAAAAAACTGTTAGACCTCTACTTCGGCCTCTTCTATTTACAAAAAATTTCCCATCATAACCAAACCGAACTCGAAGTTCCTCAATTCTTCTATCAAACGCTAGAGTTTCCATTAAGAAAACTAAATCTGGCCTCTATGATCGAATAAGATCACGTAAATTCTGAACTGACCGAGACTGGCCTAAGCCCTGACAGTTCCAAATTAATCCCCTCATGATGTTCGGCGGGTCTGAATACCAGACCTCGCCGCTTTAGATTTTTGTGATCGAGAAGCAAAATCTACTACAGAAAGCAAATCCCCTACCATTTTGTGTGATAAAGGTTGTTGTGTGGTTGCGTTTTGAGTATCCATATCTATAATCATGTTGTTGCTCTTTAAAACCTCCTCTTCCCGACATCATTCTTTTAATTTAATAAGTTAGAGCTCCGTCAATTCCTCATCCGACCCATAATTAACTTCCATTGACCCGTTTCCTCAATCGGATCCTCCCTCCCAGTACCTCCCTCACGTGACTTTCCAACCGTAGCAGAATATACAGTATCATGCACGTCATGATTAAATAGAATTCAATTCCCTTTTAAATTCAAATTATTTTCATTATCAGCACAACCTCCCTTAATCAACTCCCTAATTTTTCGGTGATTTGAATTCAGGAAAAGTTCCTCCCTTTTCGTTCCTCAGCCACTTAAAGCTCAACTCACTGCCACAATCCGCTGCCTTAAGCCAATTTCCCCACCCTCTCACAACTGGAATCGGTGTGTTTCCATATTGGTTTTCACAGGATCTCTCAGTGTGACTGAAGAAACCACAATAAAAACACAACAATGCTAGTCTTTCATACTTGAAATTAACCGTTGTGCTTGTCCCATTTGATTGCTTAAACTTGCTTCCAGCGTTCCAACGGATGTCGAACATCAATACGGACCCGTATCCGCATAAAACTTTTCCAATAACCCACATTTTCCTAAGCATCATACTCAAGAAATGTTCCCTATCACATTCCTAACTTGTCTGCCTACTGCTTCTGACTTATATCCCCTAGGTAGATCATGTATTTAAACCCACAAATCAATAAAATTCAATTTTTCAATGCTAGGATTCTCACCAGGTTCAAGTCGATGAGTTAATAAAGGACAATTATCAAAGACCAAGGGCCATTATCAATCATCCGCTTCAGATCATTCAAACTGAAAAATTAAAAAACATACATTCCTTCATCAGGCAGCTCAGTAACACACAACCCTTTTCCTGGCCTTCAAAGTGAACCCATATGAATCCTCATTGCATTAAAATTAACACTTTGATCTGTAAGAAATCATCCCAGATAAGCATAACTCATAATCTTGTGCGTCCGAGTTGTTATGTCCTTCTCCTAACAAGAGATCATCATCTTCATCACTAATACGTAAGCTCTCATTTTAGGAGAGAATAAATTTATGAATTTTATTTATACTTGCTAAAATGGAAAGATAATTTTATTATAGTTTAATTTAAATTTGAGATTTTTTTTTAATTTTACTACATTTTTAAATATTGGAAGAGTGCATATTTTATTAAAATAAAAATATGTGAGCCTGATTTTTATTAAAATAAAAATATAAAAAATTAATTTCACCAAATAAACATGGCTGAATGAAAAAATGAAAATAAAAATATAGAGATATGAAAAATATAGAGATATTAATATGTATTTTTTCCATAGAAATATAGTAATTTTTCTCAAAATTAAGACGTGTCAATGACATCATCATTACAAGATAAAATAATTAGTTTAATTTCTAGTTAATCACAATGCATGACCAAAAAAAAAAAAAGAATGGACTATTGGAGTTCTTCCCCTGAAATAAAAAATTCTACATCCATATAGTTGTTGATATTGTCATTGTAAAGTCAACAAACTAGACTAAGCTTCCAGAATGCATGGAGTTTGAATTTTTCATTGTTCAACAAGTAAATAAGGGAAAGAAAATGCAAAAGGACTATTTCTTATTATTAATGAGGATTTTTCTTCTAGTCTTTGAGACTTTATATTGCATATAGATTAGACTTCTTAGTCAGAATTTGTTATAGAGAACTCGGCAAGAAACTTAATGAATGGTTCATAATCATATTCATTATGGAGAATTTTCTTTGCATTTGCCTTTACATTTGCTTCATTGACACTTCCTTGGGTCATGTGGAAGAGGAATTTCAGAGCAATAAAACACAAAGTCTAATGGGAACTCATTTTTAATCCAAGTTTCTGTATTTTTCTTCATTTGCTAAAATGGACCAATTCACAAATACATTAAATTTTTAAGAACTCTCAAAGTAGAGAACTATAATGAAATGACGTCATTTTTTTTCAAATTTATTCCAATTGTTGAAGAAATATATACATATAAAAAAATCAGCAATCATCAGTTGTCAATTGATTCAAGAATTAATTGTCTGTACAATAATTTAAAAAAATAAGATGAATTGGTTACACATTCCATATGTTAACATTTCTCAAGCACTTCAAGTGTTTTCCTGAGCTGCTGCATCCATTATATTGAATCAATTATCATAAAGCTGAAAACAGCAGTAGAATTACATTGCAGGTTGTGACAACTAATGATTGAAATAGCCATCGATAGCTGCCAATCCCCTGTAAGCCAAAAATCAAGATTGAAATCAAATATAACAATAAAGCAAATTTAGAAGATTGAAATTTAAAAGAAAAGTTCATACCTTGAAAGGAAGAAGTGATGAAGCTCCAGATTCTTTAAGTCCAGTGAATCCAATATCATAAGCAATGCTCCCATCAGGCTTAAACAGACCAAAGTTTCTCTCAGAAGTTGGTCCTGGCTTCGAATTCTCATTGAACAAAGCAAAAATATACGCTTTCGCTACCATCTTAGGCCTATAAGGAGTGCCCTTCTTTTTAAGCAGCCGCTTTCGTAAGTTCTTATTGTAAGTCTTTGCATTTGCCAAAGTAGCTCCTGCTTCATTTTCATCTCCACGCGAAGCCCAACCTGTTTCAGAAACTATGACTTCCGTTTTTGGAAATCCGGCCTTTTCCAATGCAGCATAAGCCGCATCAACCATAGCGTCGAACATGTTATCGTAATGTAAATTAGTCTTTACATCAACAATTCCAGGATTGGATTTGAAAAGAGCATAGTTTACGTCAATGTGCTCAGGATCACTTTTGTAAGCCAGAAAAGGATATGCATTTATATAAAAAGGCGAACCGATTTGCGAAAAGAACTGTAACAACGGCTTCATATATATAAGAACATCTTCCTTGAAAGTGCAAGCTGATGGTGGATATGAAGTAGCAAAAACTGCTTCTGAATGTGGACTCGAAACCTCAATAGATTTTGCCAAACCCAGTCTTTGAAGAGCAGAATAAACATTCTTCACTGAAGAAAGCAAAACTTCCCACAGTACATGATCATCACCCCCTAAGATTTCATTTCCCACTGCAATTCCAACAATTTTAGTTCCTGGAAAAAATGGCTCCACATTTTCTTTGATCCAATTCAACGCATGATCTTTGCTTACACTAATATCTTTCAAATACTCATTGCCAAGTCCAACTATTATCCCAATTCCTGAACCTTTAAAGGCCTTGAGGACTTCATGATCAGCATCATAGATTCTAATATTTTTTATCTTTGCTGCCTTGAGAAGTGTCACCACACTTCGCGGTGCGGGTAAATTATCTGCTATCCTACCATAGTTTACTCCATATGTTCCTTTAAATGAATTTCCTGTAACAACTGCAAAACAGAAACGCATAAATCTCTGCTATAAGCTAATAAAACACTGATTACAGTATCAGAAATTAATTCTGTGACAACATGAGATTAGTGCTACTTGCAAGTATAGATGATTTGGCCAATCTTGCCCATTCAGTGAGGTAGAGGCTCAAGCATTGCAATTCAAGTAGTTGACTTCTAAAACTGAAATCTATCAAAGTATTCAAAGCAATAACCTTATTTTACAGAATATCTATCTAAAAAACAAATTTTAATGACACAACCTAAAATGATTAACAAAATCAAATGTTCCTCATATACATGTTTCATAAAATGAATACCTACCAAAGATAATGCAATTTGTCAATTCAGTATTGCACAACCAAAATTCATAGATACAGTATCTTAAATGAAGAATCTTCAAAATGAAAAAGAAAAAAGCTGAGATAACATACCATTGGAGAATGAGAGAGAGAAGAGAAGAACAGAAAGAAAGAAAGGGGAGGAACCCATAAGTCTGGTGAAAAAATTAACATACAAAGTACATTCCATTTGTAGAAAAGGAGAGCAAAGTTTCGTGATAAAAAGATTTAACACTTTGGATGATAATCCAAATCTTGTTATTGAGGAATGCCATTAAATTAAACCCCTCAAGAAATCTATAGAAGAGATTCTGACCACTGATAAAAATGAAATCTTGAAAAGAAGAATCTTAACTTTTGGCCAAAGATGAAAGCAAATTTCGTAGAGGGTTGGTATTGATTCTTAACTTTACTCTCAAAGTAAACCCTTTTCCTGGATTCTTATATGGGAACTCTGGAATTGGTTCTCTCCCTTCAGAATTAATGAAAGATTAGAGTTTTGTCATATATATGTACTTTTCTTCTCCAAGTACTGGAGGAGTTCTTCACTGTACTCGTGTGAAGAACTTGGCAGGTTGTGGATTTTTCTCTAATATTAATTTCACTCATTTAGCAAAATTTGTATAAATAAATGATGTTAGAAGTATGAATAATAGCTCCAAATTCAATCCTACTAGAAGTCTCACACTGATAAAAAGATGGAGAAAATACCAACTAAGCCTTTCAGGCATACTTCAGTGTTAATCCTGCAGCCCAGTTCCACCCCATGCCAAGACCTGGGTTATTTGGGATCAATGCACATACATCTTACATGCCATTGCAACAAAATGAACATGCAGCACAAGCACATAATACTTAGTAAGTTGCTAACCATAACAGTTGAGAAAAGTAAAAGTCTACAGTGTTTAAGTTCCTGCTAAATGTCAGGATAACAAAAAAAGAGCTCCAACAACTACAACCTACTCTGAGCTGCGTACAATATACCTCCTACATACATTAAATTCTAGTATCCACATACAATTAAATCTAGCAACAACAACATTAATGCTACAGTCATCCACGGTAATCTTAAAAAGTTATCATCACAACTGTAAAAGACTTTCAACTGCATATCATGGACAATAATGTGGTAAATTTAGCAGCTCACAGAAGCTGGATTTTTTCATGGGGCATCAGTTTGCCCTGTTTGGTTGACCTTGCCGTTTTCAGTGATTTCTCCATCCGTTGCCTTTGGTATTCCATCTATGGGGATGCTAAACATTCCATCAGTCTCCTGTACAGCTGGTTTCTCTTTCTCTCCGCCTTCATTTGCCCCCACAGTTGCTGAATCAGGAATATCCTTCCTGTCATCTGGGGCCTTATCTTTCTCCACCTCTGTTTGTTGTGGCACATTTCCTACAGGGCCTTCAACAGAATCTAGGGCCTTCTCTTTCTCCACCTCAGTTTGCTGTGGCACATTTACTGCAGGGCCTTCACCAGAATCTGGGGCCTTCTCATTCTCCGCCCCAGTTTGAGGTGGCACATTTCCTGCAGGGCCTTCACCAGAACCGGCCTCTTCTGCTGGTTTGTCCTTCAATGCTCCCTCCGCATTTTCCTGCTCTTGAACTTCTGTTGCATGCTGGTTAGTAACTTCATTGACATTCTTTGTTTCCTCCTTTTCACCAGCATCCTCAAGGATCTCTATGTTCTTAACTTCCTCTGGAGCAGGTTCTTCCATATTGGTATCAGCATTCTTTGTCTGGGCAGCTTGTTCTTCTTTATCAACTTTCTCAATTTCACTTTCCTGAATATTCTCATTTTCTTTTCCTGCCTCTGCGACCTCCTTCACAGCCCCCTCTGCATCTTGCATCTGGACTTCTTTCTCACCCTCAGCTTTGCCCTCAGTCTTGTCAGGAGTTTCTTCTTCCTTACTGTCCTTCTTTGTGGCTGATGATTTTCGGCCTCGTTTCTTTGGAGGCTCCCTATCTGGCGTTGGGGTTGCCTTCACCTTCTCACTGATCCTTGCTGATCTCCTGGGTGTCTCACCAGTACCCCAATCAAACTCTGACACTGCAGGATTACCGGGATGTGATTTTAGGTACTGATCCAACTGTTTCCTGTTATTGATCTCTTCTCCAGTAGGAGCAATGAACATGATTTCACTCTTCCTTGGTGTGCCTGCTTTCTTCAGTATGTGCTGTAACAGGTAGAAGATACATGTCATGCAACAACTTCGCATATTAAACCACAATGAATTATCCTGTCCATACTCCTTTCCCTTGAATTATTCAACATTTTGATCAATGAAATACATATAATACAGAAAAGCATGAAAGAACCCACAAAGCAATAGAGAAATAACAGTAATGGGATAATAACAAGATAATCACTCATGTAACTACATTGAAGTAATAGCAAAATCATGGGGCTTTCTACCAAATTCACAGCATAATAATCTTAATGTGTGTTTGAATGAAAGGATTTAATTTGAAATGTTAGAATTTAGAATTTAAGAATTTCAAATAAATGTCTTTAGAGGTTATTTCAAATCCTCATTAATTGGCCTTTTAAAATCTACCATGAATTTGATCAAAATCCTCATAACATAAATTCATGTAGTTGCCAAACAAGAGATTTGATTCAATCAGAATCCATGGTCAAATGCTTTACATCCAAACACACTCTTAAATAATCTGGCTTACATACTTTAAACATCATGGCAATCAGTTCTAAACTATCGTAGCTCATAGAAACAGCAGTCTTAAACTAAATTTCCAAAGGTCCACTCCAAGCTTTCTATGTATTGCAAATCAATCTGCAATTTTTCAGAATTTTTTACTCCTTCAAAATTTTCCTATACAAGGCTTCCTTGCAGTACCAAATTATCCTTATTACAACTATAAAATAACATTGAAATAAGACATCATGTTTGAGCATATCTATTTATCAACCATTGCTCACAAATCTTCAATTAGATAACTTTCTACAGATATGCACTGCTCAGTTCAACACTGTGAAATCCCCAAATAATATTGTCTCCAAACTTCTAATCATTTATTCCCCTCAAGCTCAATAAAATCCCAATTATCAACTGCCAAATATTGATCTTACAAATGCACACATCAAATTCCAAAAATTGGGCCTAGGACATCTCAATGAAGATAGGATCATTTCTGACGGCTAAAACAGAATCAATAAATTTGTAATGATGACCAATACAATGGAAACCTACAACTCTAGTTATCCTCATGCTATATCTTGTCCAATCTGCTAAATTCCCCCAAATGATTCCTTCCATGAATGATACAACACTAGTTGTCCTTTACTATATCTTGTCCAATCTGCTAATTTCCCCAAATGATTTCTTCCATGAATGATCTTTCTTCTTTCAGCCTCCTAATCAACACCAAAGTGCAGTGAATGAAGAAAAGAGAAAATGAATACAATGTAAACTTCACATGTATTTTATGTGTAAGAATTGATTAATTGAATAAATTACTCAATAACCTACAACCTTCAACTGAGGCATCTCTGCAGTTCTTCAAGATGGTTTCATGTCTTAAATAAGACTACAAAAAAAAACCAAGTTCTTCAAAGTTAGCAATAAAATCAAAATGGATGCTGAAAGAGCAACCCCTATCTCCAAAATAAACATCCAACACAATAGACTAAAGCATAAACATAAACTAGTACGCAAAGTTCCAGCATAAATCAAACATCCAATAGCAAGCAATTATTATGAAACCGATAAGTTGAGTAGCAACAAATTTCCCAGTCACAATGGCCTGAAAGATAAAAATAAATAGAATACTCAGTGGCAAGCAACTCATCCTGCAATGAGTTAACCTTAAATCTACTAATACCTCGAATTTGATCATGCTGATCCCAGCTCCATTTGCAGAACCACTGATTGTGAACAGACCAAACCTCACAACAACAATGAATGTTTCTCACAGAGCTTAGACAACCTCAAAATGTAAATCCCCACATATGCATACTGACTAGTGAATTCATGAGCAAGCAGGATGAAAGTACTCAATAAGGACCACAGATAAGTGCATATTTCTAGCGTAAACCCATCTATAAATGCCCAAGCAAAATCATGAATACTATCTAAACTTATTCAAGACAACATCAATAGGAGTATGTAAATTGAGCTTTCATATCACAAGAGCCAGAAACAGGGCCAAACATTTCATTCCCTAAGCATCTTCAAACTCGCAAATGCTATCTAGACTTACTCCAACACACTATCTATAGGGGCATGTAAATTGCGCTTGCATATTATGAGAGCCAGACAGGGCAAACATTTCATTCCTTAAGCATCTTCCATATTGACGGGGTGAGCTTTAGAAACTCACAATAAAAATATTCTGTTAATCAGGTTGACCGGCAAATATCATAAAAAGCAGTTAGCTAGCACTAAGAGCTTTCAAATTTATGAAATCTAGAACAACAGGCTGAATAGTCCAAGCCAGAACACAATGTTTAGATTAAGAAATGAATTCAACAAAGGTCCTTAACTCAGAGACCACTGTATTAGAATTCCAATCAGATAGATTCCCTTGTCACAATTACATTAGTCATGATGTTGTACCAGTGCACTAGCCGCTCTATTCCTTTCTAGAGCTTATCACCTCAACAAAGAGCGAATTTATTTTATTAAATTACCATTGATCCAATATCTCTGCATCTAGTATATGTTGCACTGGCACTGTTACATCTGAAAGAAGAGATAAAAAACAAATGCAGGGCACAAACACATAAAGGACTTCCCAGCTTCAATTCAAATGAACCAGCAGCTTATTTGAACGGATGAGAAGCAAATGTCTCTAGCAAAATTATTGAGTCACCGAGAAAAGGGCTTAATACATGCAGCAACCCTTAAAACAGAGTAACTGATAACAATAGAATTAGATAAATGAAGCTCAAGCCAGCAGAGTTCACAAATACATTATTCCAGTGCTTGAATTTTAGTTAGAGAATCAGGCTTTCCAAACTTCCTAAGAAAAAGAACATGCTTTGTAGAAAAATAATTCCAGACCAATTATGAACTTCTGTTTTTTCTCTTAATTTGAAAAGGCCATCCATTTCCTCATAGTTTCCTTTAGTAATATAGACAAACTTCAACTTCTTGGATCAAGCCATACCCAACCTTTTAATGTTAAAATTTGAAAACTAGACACTGAAACACCATTCTTGTTTATCAATACTCATACTTCCCAACTTTTCTTTCTCCTCTACTGCCTCCAAGATTTAACTTGCAGTGAAAGACTATAACTTGCACTTTTTAGTTAAGCAATTAGGTAGACATTTTACATGTGTAGATTCCATTAGAGTGGATTAAATTTGCAGAGTCATTTAGAGAACATAGAAAGCAAATAGAAATAGCAAGTGAAAAAAAGGGTATCTCATTCCAGAAACAAGGTAACACTCTCCATTTTGGGCCATACATAAGACACAGGGCAGTAGAAGAATAGAGCAGATTTTGACAAAAAGAGAGAAAAAATAAGAATTGCCTCCCTTCCTTCTCAAATATCATAAAAGGCTAAAATTATTATGTGTTTTTAGCAGGGGGTGGGGGGAAAGAAATCTGTTTACATGAAATAAGATAATTTATTAGAAGGAAAACATAAAGGCATTCGAACAGATAAAAACAGATCCCTAGAGCAAAATGGAGATTTAAACCAATGGTTCAAAAAAATAATACACAAGTAATCTTAAAATTTAAATTTGGGGAGTAAATGTGTTAAAAAGCCATAACAAACTGAAGACAATAAGAAGATGAGACACTAATAAAGGTCAGTTTGTTGAAAGGGAAAAAAGAAAGGGGTAAAAATCCTCCTTTACGCAGGTCTATCTTAAGGAACAAATGATGACCTATTACGAGCTTTTGTTTGAGAGGAAAAGTTCAATTTTGAAAATCCTGTTACTGTAAACAATCACAAAACAGTTTCTTTATTAGTGTCGTTATGTTTTCCTTCTAATAAATTATCCTATTTCATGTAAACAGATTTCTTTCCCCCCACCCCCTGCTAAAAACACCTAATAATTTTAGCCATTTATGATACAAGAGAAAAGTACTATGCATCATATCAAAATGCAGGTAAAAATGAAGTAGATTTCACAAGGAATTCAAATAAAAGAACAGTGAAAACGTAACCTTTCAAACAATTCACTGGTCCACCATCAAAGTAGGGCCACGAAAAACAAAAGCCCCCTTTAAATTCAAGAAAATACCTTCCCTTGAAAAAGATATGGACGCAAGAAGGAATCTTAACTGTATGATAAAAAAACGGATTGTAATTGAATTTACGTAACATACAAACGAATAATTAACCTAAAATAATTAAGCAGATGTAAAATTTTGCAGAGAGGGAAACTGGAGAGCAAAACCCTAAAATCCCTAACGATAACAACTACCACCGTCAACAAGGTAACAAAACAAACCAAGAAAACCCTAAAATTAAAATTACAGACCAATTTTTACAAAAACCCTAATTACAGTAAGTTCGACGCCAAATTCCTAGAAAAATCAACAAATTAACCGAAACCCATTAAAAAAAACGAGAATTTTGCTAAAGAAACACCAAATTAATCTTAAAAAGAAAAGGCTCACAGACAATTCAAGCAACAAAAGAACTAGAAACTATTCATAGGAAGATGTACAAAAATAGAAAGAGACAAGGTTCGAAAATTTATAGAACAAGAAAAACAAACCATTTTCTTCCAAGTAGGAGGAGCTGGTAGCTCAACAGAAATAACTTCCTCTTTAGCTTCCATTTTTTTCACCTGCAAAAACAGACAAAAAAAACCCTTAAAAGAAAAACAAAATTTCTCTCTCCAAAGACTCTTCTTCTTCTTCTCTCTCGCTCGCTCTCTATCTGGTATTTATGTGCTTTGTGTGTGTGTGGCGAAGAGAAGGACACAAACCGTTGAGAGCCTAAGATATGTTTTTTGTCGCTGGTTGGTGTCTCTCTCTCTTCTTTGCCTTTTTATTACTACTACTGTTTATTTTAATAATTATTTTTTATTTTTCTAAAAAAAAATAAAATAATCCAGTTTGGGGAAGCGATAAGATCTCCTTTATGGGTACAAAATTTTAATAAAGCTGATTTCAAAAAAATTATTTTTATTATTGTAATGCTTACGTGTAATTATTTTATTAACACTTGATGACAATTTTGTCCCGTCCCGGACCGATCCAAACCGAACGGGATGAATTTTTTAGTGATTTACTGAATTATGAGATGGATTCGAATTAATCCGG
>CAOJBK010550282.1:0-16169 GCA_948294925.1 Codiaeum variegatum | reverse complement strand
TAATCATAGCATATAGAGTTTGACAAATCCATGACTCTAGCTAAGATCAGGAATCCATAATGAAGGGACTTGAGTGCATGGTAACTATGTCCATTAGTCCATGTTTACATGTTCATTGACTTGGTCATCAATATTCATTCCGATTTAGGTAGTCGCGATATGTTTGCTAGACATCACTCATGACTTATGAGACTATGTATTAGATAGGATTCTATATATAGATATAGGAAAAGAGTTTTCCTATCTCGTTACTATTTAGGACATGAACCTAGTGATTCACATAACGAAAAGTATTGAGCAAGTATTAAGTAAAGATATTATAATTAATATCCAATTGAAATGTTCAATTAACTATTAATTATAATCGAATTGAACTTGTGATTATATTCACAAAGACACTAGCATATCTTGAAGTTCATTTCAAAGGAGTGTATTTCAATTTAGTCCATTTGAATGAGATACAAAACTTGGAGGATAAAATTGAAATTGGACAAAGTCATTAAGCAAAGGAATTAGTTATGTGATAACTAATGGTGCAGATTTTTTCCACTATTTAGAAAGATGATCACAACTCACTCTCCACTTAGGCTTTGTCATGACATGTGTTTTCATACAAATCACCAAGTCATGACAAGTCCCTAATTAGTGGAAGTTATTAGTGACTCATCTAGTTAGTGGAATTAATCTACATATAAAAGGCAAAATAATTTGCCTAAGCATTAGAAATGATAAGCAGAAAATTTCCAGAACATAAGTTGAGAGCTTTTAAAGAGTTCAAAAGGGTTTCTAAATTCGAGTTTTATGAGTTTACCTTTGCTAAGGAATTCCAAGGATTTAACACACTCACTTGTTCCCTAACTTGGAATTGAGACTTGAACCTAAAGGGAAACCTAAGGAATTCATGGATCAATTCTTGCTTCAAAGTGAAAGGGACCTCAAGCTTGCTCAAGCTTGGTCTGAGATAACTACAGGCTTCACACTTAGGGAGTTCAACAAAGCAAAGGATAGAGGTATTTGATATATTTCTTTTGCATGCTTTGTGTTATCATGTTTTGCATAAAATTGGTAGATCAAGTTGTTGGGTTAAATGTGCTCTACAATATTTCAATGCTTTATCAAAGAATTTGATAAATGCATTTGAACAATATGTTAAAAATGTTTTAACAAAAGATTTATAATGGTCAATTTTTTTTAAAAAGTTTGAAACATGCATATGAATATATTTGTTTAAAGTGTTTCAATAAAAGGTTTTAACTTTGAAAAATTTTAAAACGTCAGTTTTTTTGCTTCTGTTGCGCGAGTCGCATTTCCCTTCATCTTCAACCTGAATGGCATCACCCTATAGTAGTAAGTTCCCCATTCTGTGATAAAAGTTGTATTCTTGATGTCATAAGGATGAACCAAAATTTGATTATACCTTATAGCCAGATTAGTTAAGGAAACTATTTTTGAGCCGGTTAATGCATTGACCAAAAGGTCTATGTGGCATAGTGGAAAGTCATCCTTAGGGGTTACCTTGTTCAGATCCTGATAGTCTACATACATTCTGACTTTCCCATATTTCTTTGGTATTAGACGATGTTTTCCAATCAAGACTGATAACTGATTAGCTTGATGAATTGGTGTGAGAGCTGTTTGGACACTTCTTCCTTGATTGGGAGATACCACATTGCTTTCATACTCCCGAGCTTTTGTTTGACAGGCTTGCAATCTGAATAGGTTAGAATTTTGTGGATGGAGATGCTAGGTCGAGTTTAGTGATATCATTGTGCTTCCAAGTGAAGAAATCTTCGAATCTCTTGATGGCAGACTCAGTATCCTATTTATTTGGCATACAGATGCAATGTACATATTTTTAGGCTTGTCATGAGTGCCAGTGTTTATGGGCTCTTTAACTGCATCTTTTATTTCATTTATTATTTATTTTATTCTCTTTTCCTGATTTACTAAGGTCAAATTCATCAATTGCAACATCAAAAGAAAATAATGAGACAAGCTTGTAACAAGAAATTTTGGTTTTTTTATTGATTGAAATTGGAGATAGATCTGCAATTACATCAAACTCATAATTAATGTTCGGTGGACCTACTACATCAGACTTGGACTCAGAATAAGAAGAAGAAGTAGAAGACTCAAACTCAGCATCACTTTTATATTCAAACTTAGTCCCAGTCTCAGATTCAGCTTCAACCACTTTTATTTTATAAATCTAGTTATTGAGCTTTCTCAGTGCAAGCTTGATCAGAGTGAAGAGGTCAATTTTCTCCTCTTTATCAATTAGGATAGCTATTTCATAAAAGAGGCTAGCTTCCATATTCTCTTCATAGTCATTAGCCCGATAGTAAATTAGGGAATAATCTTCATAAGTCAGCTTCACATTAGAGAAGAGCTTGAAACCAAGAATTCTTATACTAGTCATGGGGCAAATCCATGGTTTGGGAAAAGCTTAGTAAGGAACTATCTCTCCCTCTTTTACAAAGTATCCATTTATGGTCTTAAAAAATGGTCTCATGAGGATGTAAGCTTCTCCCCCTCTTTTGGTGATTATAAACCTTTCTATGGCTTTAGCCTTTTCCTCTTCAATCTCATGATATGTTAGGTGATAACCTAGGCCAAAAGGAGGAGTAAAGAATTTGAAGTCATTGAAGGACTTAATTCCTTGCTGATTTTCCCAAGGCCCAGACAAGGGAAGTTGGGCATATGTTTCCTAATATTCTTAATCATTAGGTTGCAATATGGGTTAAAGTCTAGAGTGACTGCCTCCTTTAGGTTCTTTATAGTATGGATAAACTAGACAAATGAGAAGCCAGATAAAGGATATACTGGCAACTTTGGTTGAATCTCCAAGATAGGAACTATGTTTGGGACCTCAGATTTTCTAGAAAAATCAGATTTGATAGAGACTATTCCACCTCTGAGTGGGAACTTAACTCTTTGATGAAAAGTTGAAGGCACTGCCTTTGTCTGATGGATCCAAGGTCTTCCCAAAAGTAGATTAAGGCATGATGTCACATCAATGATTTGAAAAGGAGCTTTGAAATCAGTTGGGCCCATGGTGATGGCCAAAGTTGCCACCCCTAGATGTTCCCTCTTCAAATTATCATAAGCTAGGACAATCTAGTTAAAAGGTGTGAAATCTGTAGTACTCAAACCCAGAAAGCTTGCCATTTTGAGTAGGCGGACATTAAGTACAGAGACATTGTCTACCAGAGTCATGGGAACCGTCTTTTCTGTAGTGATGATTGTGATGTACAGGTCATCATTATGAGGTCCCCCAGGTGGGATTTCATTGTCTAAAAAAGAGATTGATGCTCCTTCATTGAACTTGTAATGGAAGCAACTAGAGCTTCTTAAGATATGTTAGTCAGAGTTTGACATTGACTCAGTACCTTGCAAAGAGCTTGGTGGTGAGGATAAGAGGACATGAGTAAAATCCAAGTAGAAATATTTGCCTGGGTCTTTTTCATTTGTTTGAGTATGGGGTCCTCTTCAAGTTCAGGAGTACCCTTGTTTTGTGCCACTGGTTAGCTTGCAGATGGTGGAGTAGCAGGTGCTTATGTTATTCTCCCAGTTTTGATTATAGCATCTATTTCCACACCCAAATGCCTTAGGTCAATAATGATACAACAATAGTTATTTTTATTAGTAGTGTATGCCCTAGAGCTTATACTCAGTATGTGAATGTAAATGAAAACCTAACTGGCTTACGTATATATGTTCTTTAAATGAAAACATTCCTTATATTGAATGTATATATTTCCTTTAAGTAATCTATAGGGAATATATTCTCAAAGAGTTTGAGAATATGAGCTATAGATTGCTCTTTTAGCAGATGCTTTAAAGATTGTTTATGGTCATAGGATTATTGGTAGGGACACCATTAATTTGGAAGACTATCACTTTTGTTGTCATTCATGATGAGTATGAGATACTTATTGGTATGGAGGTAGCAAGTCTCATTCTATAGACATGTGATGTTGTGACAACATGTGAGCTTACTCATGGTATGAGTAAGTTGAACAGTGATGTTAGATGATGTGATATTGACTAGTTGGTAACGGCCCATATTAATGATTAATTAAAGAGTTTAATTAATTGTTAATGATGATTGAATTAAGAATGTATTTAAATTTACACAGATGCTAGCATGTCTTGATGTTTAATTATGTTTTAGTTTGTATGAGATACAAATGGGTATGACTAATTGAAATGGTTTTGGACAAACAAATAAAATAATTAAGCTTAAAATGAGATGTTAGCTTAATCCATAATAGATGTGGTTAATTAAGGTTTAAATGTGCTTCCTTCTAATTATATGCTTAATCTAGTTGACTAATTGACTAGTCAAATTTCAACTAGATCAAGCAACCATTCTTTCCAACATGTTTCCTTAATTTAAGGAAAAGTTGTTAGAGAAGTATGGCATATATAAGGAGTGTGTGTATCATCTTTTTGCCTAAGTGATTAGAAATAATCACAATTGATCATGTTCTTCCTCTATCATCTTCTCTAAGAGTTAGAGGGAGAATCTCTCTAAGAGTTAGAGAGAGAAAGCTTCAAATTCACACTAAATTAAGAGAGAATTTTTTTTAAGAAGAGTTCTTTAAACACAAACTCTTATTCAATTAATCTTTGAGAAAGGAGTGTGGAGAAGCAGTCAAGTCCAAAGCCAATTCTCAAGTCTCAAGTTATCAAGTAAAGGAGTAAGGATCAAACATTTCGGTAACCAAAGAGAGAAGATTCAAGCTTCTTAAAGAGAATTACAGAACATGCTTTTGGGAAAAGTTAGCTATGTTTCAAGCTAGAGGCTTCACACTTGAGGAGCTTAATAAAGGTGGGAGAGAGGTATTCTTACTTCAAACCTTTCTTTGTTTAACTTATGTTTTGTACACAATTGGTGAAATATCCTTGGTTGAAGTTATGGGTCCAAACCTATGTTTAGGCATTTATCAAAGAGTTTGATATATGACTAAACCGTTTATGTTAAAAGAGTTTTGACACATAATTGATTTTTAAAGAGTTTGAAAATTTCTAATGATTTTCTTAAAATAGTTTTGACAAAATGTTTTATACTCAAACCCTAGGTTATGGCAATATTTCAAAGAGTTTGAATAATTACCTAACCTAATTTTGTTAAAAGAGTTTTAACAAAATTTAGTTTTTGAAAAAGTTTTGAAAATCGGAATCTGAATCCTTTACCGGACTCGTCTTTCCTTTTCCTGCTTCCGCTGCTTGACTCCGTAATGTTTCCTTCAGTTTTGGATTAATCTCCCTAAGGAAGATTGGCCAATCGAAGATGAACAATTTAGAGAGGACTTCACTACGGAAGATCGACCCTCTTTGGTGTAGTGATAATTGCTTAAATGCACAGCATCAGAGATAAGGTGTGTTTAATCTCCTTCATCAAATTCTACAAGGATTACATTCACATTATGTTCTGGTAGGGGATTGGTGCCAATGTTTGGAGTAGGTAGAAGGAGTTCATTAGCATCAATTAGATCTTGGATCTTATGTCTAAGGGCCTTGGAGTCGTCAGTTTTGTGGCCTGGCCCTTGATGATAATCACACCTTTCAGACAAATAAAAATTCTTTGGTAATGGATTTAGAATGGGCTTAAATTCCAAAGGTTTGAATGCATCCTTTTCCAAACATTGCTTTAAGAGGAATCTCAGTGTTAAGCTCATCAGGTTAGTGAATTCCATTTGTTTGATTGGATGGGCTTATGGGCCAAAATTACATTGACCCCACCTTTTTTCTGATTGACATTAGTTTTTCTAAAGTGGGAGGACGAGGTACGAGTATCATCCTTGCTGAGGCCCTAATTAACACCATATTTAAGGAGTGTGCTAACTTTTACCAAGGCCTTGAAATCTAGAATATATTATGTCATCAGTCTATCTCGATACACAGGTAATATGTTTTTAATAATGATGTCGATCTGTTCAGAGCCATTTGGTCTGTTTACCATTAGGGAGGCTTTCTTCCTCCATCTAGTAATGAAAGTAGAGAAAGTTTCTATTGGGAAATGTTTTGTTGTATCAAGATCCCTTCTTTTAACATCAATTTCTTCATTATAAGAATAATTTTTTTATAAATTCCCTATAAATGGATTCCAGGTTTATTTCTTGGAAACATCCAGTTGTACAACCTAGTTCAGAGGTGCACCAGTAGCGACTGTTGAAATAGTTAAGCAAAGAGCTTGTATTCAATGCCCAAAGGGTGTAGTGTCCCATCATAAATTCTCAAGTGGGTAGAGGGACAAGAAGTGCCATTGAATTTCTCAAACATAGGCATCTGAAATTTGGGAAGAAGCATAGCATTTGGAGATGGACTAAGAGCCTTAACATCAATGACATTCTCTTTCTTCTTAAGAGCATTGAGGGTCTTCTACATATCCTAATATTTCTTAGCTATGGACTTAAGTAATGAGTGATATTAGACCCCTTTTAGGAAATGACCCACAGTAGGGGTAGTCGGGGTTGCAGTTCCACGGTCAATTGGTGGAGTCAGGATAACCACATCTTTAGTAATAAGATCATTCCCTGAATTGGAAGAGGTAAAAGCATGATTGGTTGGCTAGACCCCAACCTGGCTCATCATAGCTTGAACCTTGCCCAAGATAGTCTATTATTGGGCTTGCATCATTACAGTAAGGGTCTTTTATTGTGTTTTCATAGCCTTATTCTATCTTTTCAGTATTTTAGCTAATATTTCAGTAATGTCAGCAGGTGGAGTAGTGGCAGTAGGTGTAGCAGCATCGGTAGCAATGGTAGGGTTAAGGGTATTGTTGCCTTTAATGTTCGACATGTTGACCTTTGGACAAAGAAAATGTAGTGTATCAGCTTTTGAAAATATGGTTGGTCGCAGGCAAGTAGGTATGGAAAAAGGGTAAGCTTTTAGAGAACTTGGTCTAGAATAGTTCACTTAGTCCAATTTTATTTTTTGAAGTAGGGATTCTTGCATGTATATATGCATGAACGAAAAAGTTTTCGTGAGGACAATTATAATTAGAGTCTTTTGGGTACATAGGCCCTAGGGTCAATGCTAATCATTACATGAGAGCTTGGTAGTTTAAAGGTTCTCCAGTGACTAGAGGTGCAATATACCTAATCACATGTGAACCAAGGAGGTTCGCATGGGTCCAATGAATACATACGACCTTGTTATCCCAACCAAAAGGATCAGAGGGTACGACTTGGAGTTGGTTGATTTCACTATCAGGAAAGCAGTCCCAATGAGGGAAGCTCACTCAATGTTACTCTTTATCTGAGTTTTCCTAGAATAAGGGAGCATGTGAAGTGATGCATGAAATATAATTTCATATAGTCTTAAGCCAAAAGTATTTTTACAAAAAAAAATAATCCACTTAGTTTGCTAATTTTCAAATGTCCCCAATGGAGTCATGATGTGCTGAAAGTACACCAGCGGTTTTAAAATTTATAATTGCTCGATGAATAATTCTGCCCTGGCTTTAGGCAAGTGCACCTATCATTTGGGTAGTATAGCAGTAACGAGGCTGATCCACTAGGACACCGATGCAAGTACCAGCTCAAACTTAAACCATTGTCTAGTTCATAATTAATAACTTGTTTTCATCTACTAAGAACTAACAAATAAAATTCTAATGACTAACTAATCCCTAATTGGAACATGATAAGCTATTGTTTCTCCTTTTTTAAGTATTTCTCATCGGCCGGTTCACAGGTCGTGAGCCAGACCATGGGGCAACCCCAGGACTTGATTTTTTGGCTCCATTTTGGTCCATTTTCTTTGTCTTTCGAGATCGAACCTTGAAATTGTTCCTCTTAGCTCCGAAATTCAAATTAATTACTTAGAACTAGCTAAATACACTAGAAAAAACACATTAAACTCAATTTAACAAGTAAAATCATCAAGGATATGGGATAAAATAATGTATAATTTGCTAGTTATCAAACTCTCCCACACTTGAACCTTTGTTTGTCCTCAAGCAAAACTAAGAACAATCAATACAATTCCCACTTTTAATATATCAAAGACCTAAGAAAATCGAGACACCAAAATGAGTACAAATTCACTCTCATAGACACTAAGTTTTCATGATGACTTGGGTTTTTTATTAAACTAGGGACATGCTTATTTAGTTCGGAATCCATGAAGGCACACTCTCACAACTCAGCTCTAAGGAAATTCAATCATTGTATTGAGTATTTAATCTCAATAACATGGCTTCATCAAATAATTCAATCCAATCATTCTCGAGTTATTCAATTGATTTTTCTTAGAAAGTGGAAAATTTTTTCTTTATTTAGTGCAAAGTATCATGAGATTTTTTCAATTTTTTTAAAGGGACCCGACTTAGCTAAACCTCTCACTAGTATTTTAACGTGAAGGTAAACGCTTTGTGGCGCCGACCCCCGGTTACTCAACTAGTCACAGACTTGTTTATCCAGCTACTAGCACTATTTATGATTTCGCTTTTAGATATATCGCTTTGTACAATATGAAACCAGCGGAATATGTAATAATTTTTAAAGTCCCTAATTTTTTTTCTTTTCACACATTTTTCTCATGAGTACATTTTATTTTCAATTTAATTTCATTTCCCAAGAAAAACATATTAAACACTCACTCAAGTTTGCTAACCTGACTTATGCTAAGAGCAAGGCTAACTACTCAACCGTAACTAAACGCCTTAAGGCCTAGTTATAGGAACTGTGGCAAGTGGATTCCTACTTCCGACCACTATATTCAAAGTTTAATAAAAAAAACAAAGTCATTATGAAAACTAAAGTCTATATGAGTGAATTAAAAAAAAATTATCCAATTTTAAAAGTCTAAAACATATTGCAAGTGAAAGTTATATCAGGTTGTACTTAGTTTGCTAAACATGTTTCATACAATCATGCATAACAATAATTAAACCATAATACAATCATGCATACAAGCAATATATTCACCCCTCCCCCCCCCCCCCCCCACACACACACACACACACTTAAATTATACATTGCCCTCAATGTGTAAAAAACATGAAAACAAAAGCGGGAAAAAAAGGAATATCTAAAATAGATGAATCCAACCTTCCACAAATAGTAATCCAAGCTAAGATTGTTAAATGAAGCACTAAAAACCAAGGTTAGCTTGGGTTTCACATTGAAACCACAACAAAACAAGGTGAAGAATATCATAAAACAAAAACATAAGAAATTAAAAAAATAACATAAAAGTAAGAAATTTTTGTTTAAAAGTTTAATGGTTTGCCTCCCATTCAATGCTTCTTTAGCATCGTATTAGCTGGACGTTAATGTTATTCATCTTCCACCCAGGAAGTGGAGGTTACCTTGTGTTGGATACCTCTATAAATCAAAATAAAGAAGAGTATGTAAGGGTATTGGCCCTTACACAGCCTTCTTTTAGCAACAAAAATTATTTTTAGTTCTCCATGAGATGCATACCTGAGTGCGCGAGATCGAGAACCATCAGCAAAGAGCCTTACCCATTTGTTCGTGGTGGGACATGTGGGTTGAGCTTCAAAGAGATCGCATATGACATCTTCCTTCACAACTTTTGGCCCTTGGACTTTCCACCTAAATTCCTTCAACTTATCTTCCAACACCTCCATGGAGTAGACTTCCTTCTCTAATGAGGGTTTAGAGACCACAAGTACCATCACGTTACTCGCTTCTCCAACAAGTAATCATTTTGAGAAGGGTGGTAGCGGTGTAAGGCATGATGTGGTAGGGTATTCAATGACTGGATTTGGGCTACAGGAAGGGTGGGTGTTTGGATAATAGCCGCTCTTAGGTTTTCCTCAGTGTTGCTAATTAGTGTATCCGACTGCCAAACACTCATCATTTTAACAATTTGACCCATTTGGGCCTTAAGTCTCTATAGTGAGGCATGATTATTTCTAATCATAACCTCGTGGGCTTGAACTCTTTTATCATTGGCTTCCATATATTCTTTCAGAATTTCTCCCACATCTCTTTCCTTCGGTGGAAGGGTTGGTTGTTGCATGGTAGACCTTGGCTGAAATCTACGTGGAAGAACCCTCTGCTCATTATTTTTCCTCCAAGAAAATTTAAAGTAATTTCTCTGCCTGGGACTGTAATAAAGACCTCCTGGTTGCACCTATCCATATTCATTCCTTTAAGTGTCCCCAGCATGTTACACTCGTGCACTTTGTGGTCACCACCACAACTCTCACAAAATAGCACTTTTTGCCTCCAAGTGCCCGAGGTAAACACATCAAACTTCTTAATCAAAGCCTCTATTTGAGCTGTCAGAGATGTGACTGCGTCAACTAAAGAATGTCTGGTTGCTCCTATTCTTGATTTGGGTAAGAACTCCATTGTTGATAGTATCAATCATCCATGGAGAAGTTTTTTTTTTCTAAAAATAATAATTAAAATAAATAAAAATGTAAAATAGAAAAAATAAAAACAAACAAAAATAAATGAAAATAAAAAAATATAAATAAAAAGACTAGATCAACAGTCGCTATTATATTGCTAATATTGCGTACAAATGTGTTCCCGGCAATAGCGCCAAAAACTTGATGCGCTGAAAGCACACCATGGGTTTTAAAATTTATAATTGCTCGATGACTAATTCTACCTTGGCTTTATGCAAATGCATCTATCATTTGGTTAGTTAACAGTAATGAGGTTGATCCACATGGACACCGATGTAAGTACCAGTTCAAACTTAAACCATTGTCTAGTTCATAATTAATCATTTGTTTTCATCTACTAACAACTAACAAATAAAATCCTAACGACTAACTAATCCCTAATTGGATAGATTCAAGAATTTGCAAGACTAAGGATGAACAAGTATGAAATAGAGAATCTACTTAGACTTCGACTCGTATTTGAATATATTGCATAGACGACCAACAACTTAATGAAAATTCAAGATAATTAACAAGTGGGTTTTCGCACAAAAGGTAAGTTTGAATCTTTCTCAAGTAGACAAACCCTAATTCCTAAGTAAAGGCTAGGAATCTCTTCGCACAACCAATATCGCATTAAAAACAAGTGAAATAGAACATAAATCCTAGGAGTCCATACTTTTATCTCTAGCAAGCATAGCAAACCTAATTGATTTTCAGTGTTCTAAAACCTAACTTTCTATCTCTAGTAAAAAATAGGCAACATCACTCATCCACAAGCATGCAATTGAAGATGAAAAGTACACAATATAAATCAAAATTAATAATTGAATAAAACCCTAAATATTCATTGAGCAATAATCAATCAATCTATACAAACATCAAATTCTCATCTAATCTAGGTAGATTAGATGAGTTTTGTTCATAACGACAAAGATAGAATAAGAAATTAAAAGAGAAAAGAAATAAACCAAGGAACCCATGAAGAACCCTAGCTCACTCCTTTAATTCCAATGATAATCTTGCTCAATCTTGCATCTAGATGTGTTTCTCCACTTCTAATTTGATCATTGATTTGCAAAAACTTGGTTCTTGGCAGCTCTTTGGTGTTTTGGACAAACCCTAGACCTCTAAGATCCAAGACAAGACCAGATCCTCAAAAGAGAGCCTACAAGATAGATAGCCTCATATTCTAATCTAAATTATGTCCTTTTTTAGTTCTTTATGGCTCATTAGGGTTTAGATAGGTGTCAAGCACGGATTGGCCAATTTTTGTGAAGTCAGCATAAGTTAGATTGATACACAAAATTAGACACATGACTTTCAATCAAATTTTGGATATCCAAATGAAATAATTAGACTTATAATCTTATTAAAACTTATATATATTTCTCTTATCTTTCAAACAGTATCTAAATCACCTTAATTGAAGTTCTATAGCTCGAGTTATGCTCAAAATACCGAAATAGGGTCAAACCAGCCAAAATTTCACAGATTGGACAGTGAGCTCTCACGGGCTCTGTCACAGCCCATGATGGGGACCATGAGAAGTATTTGTGTCTCCTTTTTTCCAATATTTCTCATGGTCTGGCTCATAGGCTGTGACCCAGACCGTGGGGCAGTCCCAGGACTTGATTTTTCACTCCGTTTTGGTCCATTTTCTTCGTCTTTCGAGCCTGAACCTTGAAATTGTTCCTTTTAGCTACAAAATTCAAATTAATTACTTAGAAATGGCTGAAAACACTGGAAAAAAATACATTAAACTCAATTTAACAAGTAAAATCATCAAGAATATAGGGTAAAATAATATATAATTTGTTAGTTATCAAGTCGCCAACTGTGAGGCCTCGTATGAACCCGCGAGATTTCCTAGCGCGCCTTCGAGTTTATGGCTCGAGAAAATCAACCACATGGGGTTATATTGCCTACTGTGTCATGGTTTTAGACAACTCCCACATTTGTATACTCCACATATGTTCATTGGTGTGCATGTGTGATGTGTTTGAATCAATACTTAATCTTTAAGAAATGCTATTTTCCTTAGGTGATTAAGAAACCTGTTAATTCCATTTAGAAAAATATTAATTTTACCCAATTATTTTGTAAAAATTTGGCCCTCAAACAATAGTTGGGTTAGGGGATTAATGATTCAATAAAAATGCTTAGAAAAAGAAATTTCCAGTTCTATACAGTTTTGGCTTAAAAAGATGTATGGTTTAAGTTAAAATCAAATTTTTGTGTATGCATAGCATACCATGTGATACATGAATAGTTAAGCAAGGAAAATATGATGCATGATAGATTAATAATATGCATGACAACCATATAGTGAAAAGCGGTAAATAGAATTAAACAGAGGTCCTTCCTCTAACCCATTGTGGGTTCTAAGGAAGGCACACATCCCTAACTATGAATTGAAAATGAAATAAAGAAAATAAACTATTACATCAAAATAATAATAAATCAAGGGATCATTTCTCCAATCCAAAAGAATTTGGGAAAGGCCCAGATTTCCTAAAATTAATAAAGCTCCACATGCAATAATAAAACGAATAATAGAAATAACATGAAATACGAACAAAATAAAAGAAAAAAAATATAGAACAAAACAAGTAATAATAAAAATAAAGGAAAAATAGATTTTTGGAGTTGAAACCTTATGAACAGGCTTGTCGGTATATCCCGTTGAATGGGAATCAAACCCCACGAAGTTCTCTCTTCCTGCGAAGGGTGGGGTTTTATGAGAAATAGTGGGTGGTGATTTGGTTGGTTCAGAAGCTAATTCATTTTAATATTAAAAGAATTAACCAAATAGGCTTTTAATTAATTTAATTTGATTAAAAATTAATTTTGATTAATATGAGTTTGCCTAAACACTTTAAGGGCTTTAGTTCGATTTATTTAAAAAAAAAATAAAATTTTATTAATGAAATTTTTCCTAGTCAGGTTTAGGACATAATTTAGAACCAAAAATAATAAGAAATACTATACCATATTTACCTTTGGCTTACGAGGCTTCAGAACTGGTTTGTCTGAAGGCTTGATGAATCCAGAATGAGTCTATATTATTCAATTTTAGGTGTTTTAAGTAGTGTTTGTAGTGGTATGTAGAGGTTTAAGAATAGTAGAAAGTCGAAATAGAGGTCTAAAAATTGAAAAAAGGAAGTCCTGAAAATTGACCTAGAGGGTTGAATTTATAGAAAACCATGTCAGAAAAGTCATATTTTTAGGACTCAAGCTTTTGGACTAAAATGCACGTGTTTAACTCCAAACCCATGCATTTAGGCCTAAATGCATGGGCCTGGGTTTCTAAGTCCAGTCTAGTCTGTTTTGGTTCAATTATTTTTGGGTTTTCTTGGTCTATTTGAGGTCCGTTTGAGCGCGATTTTAACCTATGGGCTCGTATTGACAGGCCAAATCTGATGGTGTAAGAATATGGGTTCACAACATGCCAGATGAAAGCTGAAGAATGAATACCAGCTTCAACAAACTAAGAAATTAAGCTCATAGCTTTGTAAGCTGCATCACTACCTCAATGATACTCCTTGA
Source organism: Codiaeum variegatum (assembly GCA_948294925.1). Classification (NCBI taxonomy): domain Eukaryota; kingdom Viridiplantae; phylum Streptophyta; class Magnoliopsida; order Malpighiales; family Euphorbiaceae; genus Codiaeum; species Codiaeum variegatum. The sequence goes on along the minus strand of CAOJBK010550282.1, from coordinate 2,245 downwards.
GCTGGTCCAAGTCAACCAGCGAAGCCAAAATCCTCAACTCAACACTACTCTTCCCATCAAATAAGAAAATACATGAAAGCATAATCAATAAGCAAACTCTTTCTATCTGATCCATTGTATAAATGGGACGAGTCCACATGTCTCCGAACTACTCCAACAATCAAGATCAAGCGATCCTCATACCTTCTTATTTGGGTGGGGAAGCTCTAAGAAAAGAGGCCAACTCATGCCCATCTCTTACCTCAACATCATAAGCAACAGAACATCTATTGAAGCACATCCAGTCAAACATGCCCACTTTACTAGCATCATAGTCATCTCACCAAAAGGAAAGTGAAAAATATTGGTGGTGTCCCACCATTGCTCTGCCAATGTGGATATGAGATATTTGTTAGGAGGACGGGTATGATCCAACCTTATATAATCACTCAGATAAGCAGTCACAAATCTCTCTATCACATCTGGCTGAATAGCCAAAATGTGTCTATGGTACCTAAGTAGGAACGACCAACTCTAAAACTATATGATACATGCTGTAAGTAAATTTTTCCTATTTTAGTTTCATTTCATTTATTATTATTGTGTAACTAACATTTTTGCAAAGAAATAATAATAAAATTAAAGGAAGCGTACCATAGCATAGCCAAGCTAGCTACTATGCTCCTCACGCTTAAGTAATAAGTCTAAATTAAGACCCATCATTGGCTCCTCCATGATCGGCTCCTCTAGGACCAGCTGCTCTAGAATCGGTTGATCAAAGCTCTCTATAAACGGATATAAATCATGTTGAAATAGATCCTCAAGCTCAAATGTAGGGGAAAAAAGTTCTCTTTAACTCCCCAAGTGAACACAACTAACCAATGACATCCTTAACCCAATCTCTACCCCCTCTTTTCAACCCTTGGGCAAATAGCATCCATAGACAAAGTGAGAAAGCTCCTAGAGAGAGAAGTAAGTAAACAAATGACAAAGTTTCCAAACTTCCAAGCTCTGTTCATAAGTAAATACTAAGCCCTATATCACCAGGCAGTTAACACTTACCAGACTCATTCTTTTACCATGACCAATTTTGCTAAGGGTGGTAGCTGTGAAATCTCATTTTTACACCATCATATTCAGCCCATCAATACTGACCCATAAACTCAAAATAGGCCTGAAATCATGAAAGCACTAAAATTGGACCGAACTGAACCAAGCATGAGCCAGAGGCTCTGTGCATGTTTAGATCCATCTTCTTATGTGCAGATGGCTCTACTTTTGAGGAGAGTGCTCTGCCCATGTGTGGACCCTATGCTCATGCGCGACACCTCCCGCTTGTGCATGAATTTTCCAAAATTTCAGATCTTTTCCTCTATGAATAGACCCTACCAGACACACTTTTCAAGGACAACTTCCAAATTCCAAACCTCTACCATTTTCACTTTTAAAACATAAAAAAAAATCTCTGAATCGATTAGAATCAGTTAAAATTCAATTTTACCTTTTTTTTTCTAAAACAAAAAAATTATTATTTTCTTTAAGTTTTATTTTATTCATTATGGAGACTCATTTTAGTCTTGTCAAGCCATTTGACCCTCCAATTCCTCGACGAAGAAAAGCAAAGATACAATATAACTCTTTTTTCAAAAATCATTTTTGAAAAATAATTTTTCAAATTCACGTGCAAAAATCAATTTTCAAATTCACAACCTAAATTTGACTAAAAAACTACTCAGTTAAAATTATCTTTTGAACCCAACCAACCCCTTTTTTTTTATCAAAACAAACCCCACCTTTGCAAGAAGGAAGAATGACATGGGGATTGATTCTTATTCAAAGGGGTACGCTGCCATGCCCAATCTATAAGGGTTCCAACTCCAAAATATATTTTTATTTTCTTTTGGTAAAAATATAATTTTCATATTTTGATACCAATGATTTTGATATTAGTGTTATAATTCTATTTGTAATAATAAAACTATCCATTGGTATTTATGAAGTTCGAAATGGAGTATACAAGGGTACATATGAAGGAAATCTAACATCTTTTATATAATTTGATTTAGAAGAAGATTCAACTTGGTTGAAAACCAAATTGGATATCGTGGAAAGTCCTCCATTTATATCAGTCAAAGCCCTCATTGAACTTGATGATAAGTTTTATCTTTTTGTCTAGTCTTTCGACTGAAATATGCATGAGTATTGACTCTATTGAAAAGAAATCAGTTTGATATACTACTCAAAAGTTATATTTCAATCGCAGATT
>CAOJBK010549942.1:0-12309 GCA_948294925.1 Codiaeum variegatum | reverse complement strand
ATCGACCTTGGAGATGTCAAAAAGGTATTCCTTGGCCAGCTTGTTGGTCTCTTAAAGTTTATTATAGTTCAAGAGTTTAGTAAGTGCTTGACGTTCATAAGAGCTTTCAGCTTTTTAATTCGACCATGCCGATCTCTACTTAATCATCTGAGTTTGATTATTTTAGAGATATTGTGTAAGCAACCTAATCTTTGCAATTGGCTTCCTTAGATGGTGTTAGCTTTTGCTCTTTCTCTTTTAGCATCCTTTCATAACATGTCACCCCATCTATAAGGTCTTAGAATTCATAAAATTGAGTGCCTTAGAACTTTTCCCTTATGGTCATATTCATTTTCCCTAATAATTGCCATTTATACCTATATTTTATCCCTCATTCCTTGTAGTCTTTAGTGTTAAATTACATTTAATTTGCTTTTGTCTAGTGTGTTTTACAGTTCTTTTACTAATCTGACATGATTTGGAGCTTTGTATTTTTTTGGAAGGGTTTTGGTGTAAAACCGAAGCGAATAGGGAAGAAAATGCACAAGAGAAAGGTGGTCTCATGATCGTGTGTTGACCCATGAATGAAGGAGTTTAGCCAATGAAAAGAAGAGTCAGGAAACAGGAAAGCAATACTTTAAGTGCTTACCTTAAGGCTATCCACACAACCCTTAAGGGTGCCCATGTGATAAGGTTTTAAGGTTCCATTAATTTGAGCCAAATGGTGGAGATTTTTTATCGTAGCACACATGGACTGTCTCATGACCCGTGAGGGAGCCCGTGAGATAGACAGTTTTAACATATATATGGTTTTTTTCTGAAAGAAAGGATCTTTTAATTCTTGGTTGAGCATAAAATCCCTAGAGCCTCTAAGAAAGGAAAAATAGCATACCAGAGCAACAAACCAGAGGTGGAGATTGATTTTTATCCAATATCAAACAAGAAGCTAAAGATTTGAAATAGGTTATCTTATATTCTCAATATGGTTTTCTTTGTTTCATCTTCTTCTTTCTTCATTTCTTGCTTTTATTTATTTATTATAAACTAAATAGTTAGGTCTATCTAGATTAGATGAATTGTAATTCATGTTGTATGGATTAAACAACATTTCGTTCAATGAAATTTTCTTCTTTTTATCTATTTCTGTTTATGATTTAAATTTCATAACTTGATGTGCAATAGAATGTTTGCTTGTTGAGTTTTGTTGTTATTTCATTGCTAGAGATAAAGTGATTGAACCTTGAACACTCATAGGCATATAGGATTGTTTGTGAATGCAGAGATAGATTTACAAATCTTAGGATTTTTATTGATTCCTTTACCTTAAAGTTTTTTCTTTGGATGGCATTGAGAAGTGATTCCTTCCTTAAAATACAGCGGCTTTGTTTCTTAAGAAAGGGCATTGTCTACATTAGTTGAAGACCCAATTATTTTTTGAGGAATAATTTCATTGGACGTTATTTAATATTGCAATAAGAGTTGAAGGATTTCAAAATCTAGATGGGCGCTTTTATCTCTTGCATTTCTCTCTTGATTAATTGTTTATTTTTCTAATTTTGGTATTTTAATTAGTTTAAGTTTAACATTTAGTTTAATTTAATTCAAAACCCATTTAATCGATAGCTAAACAACAATTTAGGGGAGTGAGTTAGTGATTAGATCTTATCCTCATGGGAACGATCTTAATCTTACCATTGTATTACTTGATATGATCTCGTGCACTTATGGGCAACAAATCGAGTTTTTAACACAATTGTCAGGGATCAATGGTGCAACATTAGCAACAAATATGAAATTGTTGATTTAGCTTTTTATTTATTTGTTTTTAATCTTTTAGTCTTTTGTGCATCTATTTCAGGTACCAGTGTATGACCAAACATAGCTCTTCTGACTTAGTCCTATACGATCCATAGTTGGAAAGGAATCTAAGAAGGGAGCGACAACTAGCTTTGGCCATTGCAGCTCAACTTTCTGAATCATCCTAAAAGAGTTCTATATAAGAGTCCGGTGAAGAGCTTGAGATAGAAGTGGAGGTGCCTGAAGCTAATATGGGGGACTAGAATCAAAATCCTAGAATGTAAGACAACACCCAGCCGGACATAAATGCAACATGTGGTCCAATCCAAAAGCCATTAGTCGGGGCAAATAACTTTGAGATAAAGCCTGCAGTCATGCAAATGATCTAGAATACATGTCAGTTTGGAGGGCTATCTCATGAAGACCCACATGGTCATCTTGATGACTTCATTTAGATTTGTGACACATTCAAGATGAATGGGGTGACAAATGATGTTATTTGAAAAGAAAATAAAGAAAATGCTTTGAAAACGGCTAAATGAGACGTGTGTAATACCTAAAAAGTAATTTGCTACCACAAAGATTCAATCTCAAAAGCTTTTAAAATGCCTAATACAATCTAGCCATTTGGTTATATTTCTTTTCAGTTATAATGCCGTGCGATTTAAATATATAATTTTTTTTATGGATCCTAGACTACCCCATCTAAAAATTTGTCATATTAAATGGGTTGATGAGCCATGAGTTTTCTAATAAGGTCACTATTTTCCTTTTATGAAATTCATTTAATTAGTAAAAAGGTAAACAATAACATTGAATACAAGATTAGTAATACTAGTAGTATTTTTTTTAATTGGGAAATAAATAAATAAAATAGTATAAAATGATCAAAGTTGGGTTCTTATTAAAAGTTTTATGGTAGATCAACGATTTAGTGGCGTTGAATGGGGCTGTATATGGACTTCCATGGCTTGTGAAAACGCAGAGGAAAGAGCCCAATTTGTCTGACCCAAATTGGAAACCGAATAGTACACTTCACATGCAGTCGGCAAATGATTGAGACTGTTAAACTCTACAATTGACCCTTCACCTACAAAATTAACTTCTTTCTTTTTTTGGAAAATTTTTGAGAGAGTAAAAATGATGTCTTAATGGATACAGGCAACTAATCAGTTACTTGGAAATGAAAATTTTATAATTGAAGTGTTTTTGCTGAGGCACATGTGGTCTTTGATGTTACGTTTAAGCAAAGGTCTGATTTTTCGATAATGAAAAATGTTATGTTGCAAAATTTTTAATATATATATATATGGTTAAGGTGGAAGGGTCGACAAAAATACGTTATTACCCCTTATTACTCTTAATATAGAGTTATTTTAGTCAATTGAAAATTAACTATTGATTATATTAAAATTTGAAGTTTATTTATTAAAAAATATATTCTCAATTTTTGAAAAAAAAAAAAAGCTTATACAGTAAACAAAATATATTCTATATTAGGTAGAAGATCTCCTTTAGTAGTATTTTCTTTTTGAACCAACCTTTAGTAGTATTTCAATTTAATTTAAATGAATAAAAAATGATTTGATTAGAACTTGGAAAAGAAAATATTTGAGTTACTTATATAAAAATATTTGGGTTACATATACAGTTAAGAGGAAAAAAAAAAGATCACACGCATTGCTATAGCAGTAGAATTTCTATAGATTTTTTTGATTCATTAATTATGAGTCAATAGGATTTTTTAACAGTTTTTATTTTATGTTCCCAAAAATAAAAATTTTAAAAAAAGTCTTGGCTATTATAAAGATTAAGATTAGGAATAATAATTTAAATAAAAATTTGAATTTTGTTTAATATATATTATCGTTTTCTATCCAAAATTCTATTAAATTTACTCACTATAAATCTATATAAATAACACATTTATTTTCATATTTTTTTTACATATTTCTTATACTTTCTATTTTGATATTATTTTCACATTTTTCTCACTGTATTAAATTCGATAAAATAATTTAGATTTTAAAAATCAAACAAGTAATACTATTCAAGCTTATCAAATAGACTGGAGGATTAAAGTTATGATTTTACATGAATATAAGTAGAAACATCCCGCGAAAAGAAAATATCATTAAAAAAATTGATTTTAGTCGACATGAAATTTATTATTATTTTTTTATTATGTCTAATTATAATTATGATATATAATTTTAAATTAAATTATAATTAATTTATAGTATGTTGTTAATACTTTACAGGGTCGACTTGAAGGTTATTATGATTTTTTTATTATGTCCAATTATAATTATAATTATGATATATAATTTTATATTAAATTATAATTAAATTTATCATAAAATTTTAATACTTTACAAAGTAAAAAAATTACAGTTTTGATATGGACAGTTGCTATAAATCAATTAAACTTTGAGAAGGAAAAAATTGTACACGGTTAGTAACGGGTTTATTAAATGATTATTGATATAATTATTATTAATATATTAAATAAGAACATAAATATTTTATTTATTTTGCTATATTTATATTTACACTAAAAAAATTAAAGATAATATAATTTTAATTAAAAATTAATATATATTAATTTTATTATATTAAAATTTCATTAAATCAAATTTATATGAATATAAAATTAATATATATTAATTTTATTATATTAAAATTTCATCAAATCAATTTTATATGAATATAAAATAAGAGTACATGGTTTTAATCATTTTATCTACTCTCATTAAATTTATTATTTTTTGTCATTAATTTTTTTCTATTCTTTTTTACATACTATTCTCTTTTTAATTTGATCATAACAAATAATTTAATTTAACATTTAATATAATATGATCATATATTTTAGTTTATTAATTTTATATTTTAATTTATTTTTTTTAAATTATTAATATATAATAAATTCATTATATATTATAAAATAAGAAATTATAAAAAAAATTAATCATACACTTTTTTTAGATGTTGCACGATTGTGAACAGGTGTTAGATTGGAGTGGAGTAAGTGAATTTTTACTCGGCCAAGATTAAATTTTTGTATAATGGGATGTTAATTATTATAAAATTTATTATTTTGATACTTTAGTAACATGTGTAGCTCGTTCTTAAAGTTGTCATTTAATTTTTTGTAATCCAATAAAAATATATTAAGGTCAAATAAATTTAATATACAACCAGACAGTTTGATAATGTACGTAGTATGTTCTTGAAAAAACTAATTTGATAAAAGTTAAGGCATATTTTATAATTATTTTCAAAAAGTTTTCAAAGTATAAAAAATTATGAGATATTCAATTACAATTTTTTATGAAAATTTAAAAATAAATAGTTATTAAAAAGTCGTTTACTTTTACATTGATAAACTTTTATACTTTTAATTTACATTTTCAAATAAGGACTGACATTTAAACCAGTTAAGATAGAATGTCACGAGTTAGAGGTTCAATTGAGGTCGAATAGGAGTTGAACGGATATTTAAAATAACATTATATATATATATATATATATATATATATATATATATATGTTAAAATTAAATGTAATATAACAATATATATTTAATATAACTAAAATTATGCAATAAATATGATATGCTATATGTTGAATATACTTTGCTTAATCTCTTTATACTGAAATATATCTTTCCTAATTTGAATATAAAATATATCTTTTATAATTTGAATAATTAAGCATCATTAAAAAATCCACTCAACATAAATATCACTAAACTTACATTTTATAGTTGGATAATTTTTTTTGAAATAAAAATAAAAATTATGATTTCTTAAAGTAAAGTTCAAATTGTAAATAATGAATTTTTAGATTTTAAAATTAAAAATTCAAAAATATACATAATTAATTTAAAAATTGATAAATAGTTATAATTAAAATTTATTTATTTTAAAATTTAAAAAATAATTATCACTAGATTTAGAAAATAACAAAAAATTGTCCACTCTAAGAAAGGAAAAATGTGTTTAGATAAGTATCCCACGTCGAAAATATCTTGAACAATCAATAGAGAGTGTATATACATATAACCTGATTTTCATCCCACATTGGAACTATTCAAATATTGAAACAGGTTGCAAGTATATAAATGACCATTAATTGATAAAAAATTGGAGGGTAATGAAAATGGGAAGAAAACACTATTTTTTAAGTTTGGTTCAACCGGTTAACCATTAACGGTTCGAATAGGTTGACAGAATTTTAGCTAGTTGGCCGATTTTTGACCATTTTTGAGTATTAAAGGGTTTATAACAAAGATCGGACTGGATTTTGGTCCGGTTACTGATTTTTCTAGTTAAATAGTTTGGTCCGGTCTGGATTTAAAAATGATGCTTTTAATCTTTTTTTTTCATATATAAAATTATGCATAGAAAAAAGTCCATGAATCTCCTCTAGATTTCTCAAGAATTTATAATGATTTTTTTTATACATTCAACCAAAACTTTTATAGGTTTTTTTCCAAAGTAATAATATGAGTCTAATAAAGAAATATGAGTTTGGGTCAACACTTAAAAGTTAGGGCATGAGGCTCATTAAAAGAAAAAAAAACATGTTTCAAAGACCAACCATGACAAAGTGAAGGCAAAACTATATAGAGTGGGTCCCATGAAGCCAGCAGGTTCGCTCCTTCGATATAGTGGGGCTAACTCGAAGCCATCTCTCTCAGACACATCATCATATGTCATTGATTTAGAAAATATTCACCTGATAGAGAAGGACAATTGTCACCTTCCCTCAAAAGGGACCGGAGTCCTTTCCATCCATTACCCACTACTTGGCTTAAAATCATGGTGTCACCTACCTACCTTGGTGTCACTATAAATAGGTAATGTTGAAAAATATTTCAAGATATGTTCAACTACCCATACTTTTCAAAATCCTAATTTCCTATTCTCAAGAGTTCTAATGAGCTCAAAAGTTTTGCAACCTTTAGATAATGACTTAAGCATAAGAGTGATATTGTTAGGCTTACAACTTGGCCTTCTAGCTTAGGTTTGCGCATTATGTTGGCCCATATCAAAGCATTCAAGTAAAGTACAATTCAGATATTAGAAGATTGTTGAGTTCGGGTTCATCAAATTTACATCATCTACAAAAAATCAATAGAAATCTTTTCTGACCCGAAGCTCATTCATTTTTTCTATTTTCCTCTAAGGATAGCCACATCAGATTTTCTTTCTATTCAAAAGCTAAGGTTGAACAACTCTAAGAAATCTAAAATTGAAGAGACTCTAGAAACCTGGGTAAATGCCACTAATATTTTGTTCGCCATTAATCTAAAAAATAATGCTCTACAAGGAACTCCACCCACAAACACTTCTCCAAGCCCTGATCGAGCTCATCCCTTCAAATCATCATCAACTTTATAAGACATACTCAACAGTCTAATACCTACACAACCCCACCTTCTAAGCCTTCACCAATGTACCTTTAGAGTTAGCTCAAACCTTACCAAAATGTTGAGTACATTGAATTGTCTTTTGGAAAACCAAGCTTCTAAAGGAAACCAACTAATGACATCCTAGAAAAATCTCCTAGAAGGATAACTCAGTAGTGTTTATTCAAAACTTCCCTAGCGAAAGCAGGAAGCCAGAAGTAGAGAACCAAAGAAAGACTAAGGTCTAAGATAGGAGAATCAAGATGAGAAAATGAACATCCACCAAGAAATAGGCAAGATAGAGGTGAAAAGAGGAGGAGGGATGAGAGAAGCAGAAGGAGAGAGGAAGAGAGTTAAGAAAAAGTAAGTGAGTCTAGACTTAAGGAGGAAAAAAGTAGGGACAATTGCTCTTAAAGGGGTGAGATGATATAATGATATTACACAAGTCCAAATCCCGAAGAAGAATGGGAAAGGAGCAAGAGAGGTCTAGCCACAATCCCCAAGATGTAAAGGAAGCAATGAGGTAGTGTGTGGAAGAGTTTATAAGAAAGAAGAAAGCTGAAGGAAAAAAATTCACCCTAACATTGGAATCTCCATTCACCAGGAGGATTGCTGACTTCCAAACACCATAAAAGTTTAAAACCCCTAACTTGATCAAGTATATTGGATATTCTAATCTAAAAGCTCACATTCAGAATTACAAGCATGTTATAGAATTGCAAACTAATAATAGTGAAGTGCTATGTATAACTTTTAAGAGGTCTTTAAATGGTGCAAAACCTCTAATGGTATGATAGACTGGAAAAGGGAAACGATGATATTTTTTAGTAGTTGGAGAAAAACTTTATGAAGAGATTTATAGCCAAGCCTTAAAGCTTATCAAGTGAGGGAATGATGAGCCATTAAGGGATTTTCTGGCAAGATTCAATACATAAGCTTTAAATGTAGCTAACTTGGACAAACCATAGGCAATGGAAGCCCTATAGAAGTGGACTATGTGCGCCACTTTTTTTAAAGCCTTGTTTAGGAATCTTCCTTGAAAGTTGAAGGATGACATGATGATAACCAACCACCTAGATAACAACAAGACCCTAGGCAACAATTCCATCCTTTATCTAAAGTAGCTAGGCAAGTTGAGAGATTTAATGATAATCATATGGTTTTGGACAATAACCATAACCCTAAGCACCGAGAGAAATCAGCTCAACTATTAACCAAGAAATTTGTCCCTTCTTGAGTTATAGATTAGGACTTCATGGACATATTTTGATATGGTAATGAGCTTATGCAGCTTATGGATCAACTAGGTTAGGCACCATTTTATAAGATAGAAGTGTCAGCATATAGAGAGTTGACTCTAGAGTTTTTGTGTATTTTGGAATGGTTGAATCACAATATGGACTTTAGAGCGAAACTCCCTAGTTTAGGTTAAGGGTGTGTGTAGGGGGGGGTATGGAATTTGAGTTGTGTATTGAGGAGTTTGTAGTTCACATGGGACTGTATACATCTAAATAGCTGGTGACACCTGAGTATCGAGCAACATCTATGACCGATTTTGGTGGCATGAATGACAAGGATTTGCGGGAGTATTATGCCTCAGGTGCTATGGAATTTATTGTGGGGTGCCTAATGGTTTGAGGTTTGTATTGATTCCTATCCGGTTGGTGCATAATGTGCTATCTACCACCATGACACCTAGAATAGGTTCAGAGTGAGTGGTTTATAGTAGTGACATGTTCTACTCAACTTGTATAGATTGGGACATCACCGCAGATGTTACATTTTGCTTTCCCTATAGTCTCTACTTATAATTGAGGATTTTGACTATATGATCATCATTTTGTGGCACATATATCACGACTTTAGCTCGTGCTCTGAGGGTTTTAAGAGGATTGTAACCCATGACTTGTGATGGGTAGCCGACACCAATTGGATACTCGACTTTACTTATATGGGATTCTAATAAGAAATTCTTATAGAGTGTTGAGCCTCAAGTTGAGGTGCTCGATCCACCTACTAAGGAGCCCCCTCCCCCTACTCCTGAGCCTTTACAATCATAACCACAGTAGCTTGACATTCCTTCATGTTTAGCTGGACCTTCAGGGCATATCCCTCAACCACCTTTTTATGTTACACCTTTTTTCATTGGTATGGGAGCGCCTAACAAAGAGTTGTGATGAGGATCGGAAAGCCATAGCATTTAGACAGCAAATTTCTAGACTAGAGAGGGCTTTATCAAGTGTCACATTCAAGAAGCTCCGACTTCAAACTTCCCAGTCCACATTATGTCTTTGATTTAGCGACAAATTGAGATTCTATAGTAGGAGAAGGCTCGAGGATAGTGGATATATGATATATTAGTTGTTTATATGTATCAGTATGGCTAAGCCTATCCATCGCCTCTATAACATCAACCTATGCCAGTATAGGTAGATTTAGATGATGAGGGTTATCCACCTAATCCAACTAATGATCCTAAGTTTGTTGGTTATGTTCATGGTGATTACACACATGCAGACAACATTGATGGCAGAGATGTTGTGATGGAGACTTAGCCCTAATTGTGCTTGTCTTATTTTTCTTTTATTTTATCTTTATTTTACTTTTCCTTTATTTCTTTTGGTTAACTATACTTAGGATATTTGGCACTAATTTTGCCTTTATTTTATTTGGATAAGTGTATTAACATTTATTTTTCTTTTGTTTTGTTTTGCTAAGCAACTTACACAATAATATGACAAGGAAACTACATCAGCCAGAATTCTATAATAGTAAATGTAATTCGGTGCATTTTTTCTTTTTCTCTCTCCCTTGTTCTTTCTTCCTTTCTGCACACATTGGGGACAATGTGTATAGGGGGGTAGGGGTGTGAAGGGCATCAATGTGTGCTTGGATGTTTTTATTTGTTATGCCTTAAATGTATACATGTGTGAATGTAATCAAGAATAGAAGATTGAGATGATATATGAAATAGAGGATAAATTTTTTAAGCTAAAATTTGTGCCAAAATTTTTCCTTGACAATTTCTCATTTAGGTCATTGTTTGAGTTTTCTCGGCAATGTGTTAAAATTTGGACTTAGTAATCAAGAGTAGGAAATTTCTTTGACATAGCTGCCTGACTAAGTTTTGAAACATTAGTTATATTTTTGAGCATTTTTTATGATGTATGATTCAAGCTTAGTAAGAAATATTAAGTATCTTAAGCTCTTGTCTTACCTTTTTGAGGTAGCTTATGTGATATGTAACATGTGAAAAGTACTTAAATGTGCAAAGAGCTTTGAAATTAAATCACTATTCCATTGGTTTTTGTTTTGTGCAAAGCATAATAATAATCTATGAAATCAAGAATAGTGTTGGTAGCTAGTTGACGTTGTGACTAGTTAAGTAACTGAAGGTTGACACCACAAAGTGTTTACCTTCACCTGAAAAGGCTTTGTGACATTTCCAGCTAAGTCAAGCTTCTTAAAAAATGAATAAAAGGAAAAAAAAAAGCATATGAAATGAATGAAAAATGTATTGACTATATGTTTTTTTCAGAGGGGTTTAGTCGGGTTCCTAAGAGAGAAATCTATAAGCTTGCTTTTTGTTTGAGTTATGTTTTATTAAGGTAGGGTGCTCCAATTTTTAACTCTAGTTTGAAATTTTGAAGTGCAGTGGTGTCTTTGAAGATTTCTAAAATTGCTTGTTAAGTCTGAAAATCAACTTATTAACAATGAAATTTAAACTTTGTTCTGTATGAATGATTGTCAAAACTTTTTTTATTTTACTTGAAAGAGGGAGTTTTCTTGTATGTACATTGTTTTGATTTGTTTTGCGTGAGGACGAGCAAAAGCTTAAGTGTGAGGAAATTTGATATGTGTTTATTTTGCTTGTATTTTATCCTTGATTTATACTAGTTTTTACTTTAAATTGAACTTGATTTGTCTGTTTGATAATTTCAACTTATTTTTAGGAATTATGGATATTATAAGATGTCATGGATATTTTTTCTAGGAGAAGACACTTTGGGATGTATTATGGATAAGTATCAAGATAAGATTTGAAATTCTAAGTGTTAAGCTCATCAACTGAAGAAAAATGGAGCATAAAATAGTCTATAGAGGATCCACGGGGTGGATCACACTAGTGGAGTCCCCCATGGAAAGTCTCAGCCCCCATTGTAAGTGAGTTTTCATATGATTTTTCAAGAATGGTTTCAAGTGACTACTTATGGGGTGGACAATGCTCATGGATCCATTGTGGATACTATCCTACCTTAGAATTTCAAGTTTTTTTTAGTCCCTTTAAGTTCCACAAGTCGTTGGGTGAGCCACCCCATGGGGTACCCTATGATGACATAACATTGAGGATTTTTAAAGATTAAATCAAGATTTTTGATGAAGATTTAGATCTACACTTTCTTGTATGAGTTTGGAGAGGAAAAAATAAAAGTTTTTCAAGGGCAAGACTCAAGAACACAAGAATGAGGGCCAAGAATCGAGTTTTCATCATGATTTCTCTATATTTCTTCTCCTTCTTCCTTTTGTTCTTTATCTTTTTATGCTGTTATGAATTAATATCTTTTCTATCTAGGTTGAGATGCACCTAGGGTTTATTGTATGACTTGATTGAATTGGATTTTAAATATAATCAAACTTTTGGTTGAATTTTACATGTGATTTACATTGTTTTACCTTAATTAGCAATTGCACACTTGTTAATTAGGGATAGTTTTCATATCAATGACTTGAGAAAGGTTGATATGAATTGAACACTCACATGTATTGTGGATTGATTAGGATACTAGAGATAGATCTATAAAATCATTTAGGATGTTAAATTCCTTGTTCTTATTGCAATTTCTAAATTGATCTTAATTGAGAAAAGAATCATTTTAGGTTGTTTAACAATTAGAGATTACATTTCTTAGGAGAGGTTGTTTTCAAATTTAGTGGAATGCCAATTTATCCTTAAGTTTTGATTATATTAGAATGTTATTTGATAATTGATAATTCATGCATTAATATATCCCATTTTCTTGACGGTTTTGTGTTTTAAATTGAATTTAATTTGTTTGTTCTAAGTGTTTTCAGTTGTTTTCAAGAATTTAATTGAAATCCAAGGTTAAAAAGAATTA
>CAOJBK010549536.1:0-15608 GCA_948294925.1 Codiaeum variegatum | reverse complement strand
AGAAGATACCCTTCGAGGACATCCTTCGAGGATGGCCTTCGAGGGAGGCCTTCGAGGATGTCCTTCGGGTATGTCCTTCGAGGACAGCCTTCAAACCCTGTCAACCCTCTAGGCAAGTGACCCAGGCCTTCTGTGCTTTTTAGGTTGTCTCCTTCTGTCCTGGGCTCAAGTATTTCTTGGGCCTTTACTTATTTAGGCCCATTTTATACTGACCCGTATCACAACTCTTTATTGATTATTTGTGTAATCCCTTGTTGGTTGAAGTCGACTTTACAACTTGATCAATTTGTGCTTAATAAATTAAGGAAGAAAATTGATAGAAGAATTAGGTAAAAGTTTGGTGACGAGCACCTAGTTTTCTACATCAGCAACTAGTGCAACATTTATAATTTCCTCTTCAAATTTTATATTTGCACTCGATATTCAATTCAATATTTTAAAAATTTTGTTATTAGTCTTAATTAATAAACTTGTTTTGCTTCTTAATTTTAGCATTTGGATTTGGTCAAAAAAAATTTTATTCATCATGGCAAATCCAAAAACCTCTTTAGTGAAAATCCTTAATTTTTACATATCTAACAATCTCTTAAAATTTTTTTTATTTTTTATTTTTTTTTAAAATCACATTTTCTCTTCTTAAATTTAAAAAGTAAGATTTTCTTTATTATTTTCTTTTCATTTTTTTAAATAAAGAGCAAAATATAGAGTGCTATTACAATAAATATATTTTCACTCCTTATTTAAAATAAATAGTAAATATTTTATAATATTATATAAAATAAGTGTTTTAGACTTGCTCTTATAACTTACGCCTTTTCTTGCTGTTCTAGTGTCTCAAAGACAATCAATCACATGATCATCCAATCAGTCCACATGAACCAAAGAGGTTCTCACCTAATACAAAATTATTGATTTGACTTGAATTTTGTGACAATTCATGTTATTACTAGATCTGAAATACTATGGGATTTTTTTTTCAGATCTATGGTAGTGATGGAGAGCGAGAGCCAATAGGCCAGAGCTCAGAGGTCATAATAATAAAATTACTCTCTATTTGTGAATGTAGGTTATTTTGGTCGAACTAGGTGAATCCTTGTAATTTGTGATTTTTTTTCTTTTCTGGTTTATCTTTCTATTCACTACTAGAAAAATGATTTATAATGACAAGTAACAATCGTCATCTAAGGGGGGTAGATGACGATTATTTTTACCGTCATTATAGGTGGCATCAAGAGAGGATGACGGATTTTAACCGTGATCAATTTATGCTTGTTAATACCAGTCACATAAGTGTCATATTATTTATTTTGTATCAATGACATAATTTTTTAATTTTAAGCCTTTTTTTACTTAAGCGAGAATTTATTTTCTAATATTCAAATCAAAAATAATTTTATAAAATTTTTTTTTGCATGTAATCGAGTCGGGTAGAGCCCGAGTGTTGGACTACTCGAACTCAAGTTCAAACTAAGTTTTGAATAGTTCAAACTCGAGCTCAAGAAAAATTATAAGCTCAAGCCTAAGGGTCTTCAAGCTGAAATGAGCCAAACTAGAAGTCGACTGGAGCTCCATTCAATACCAAAACTCGAGTTCAAAACTTATATCAAGTGAAGCCAATCTCGAGCTTAATAATTTTGTTTTTCAAAATATAATAAGTACACACAAAAATGAAAATCAGTACAAGCTTTCAACCTATGCCTTTCAATAGGTAACAAAATGAAAATTGTCTTTGATTTTAACATTAATTGATCTTTGAAAATTATAGTAACATTATACAAAAGCATGAGTTTGAATATCAATAGTTATATGGAATTCATCAAAAATAAACAGCTCTGTTTAGGGCTAAAGAGGCGAACCAATAGAACAAAGGTTCACTTTTCTATTTTTGAGATTCCAGATATCTTCTCAGGCATGCATCAATACAATACTTCAAGCTACGTCTTGATAGATGTCTAAGAGCTACCTTGAATTCACTTACCTACTTATTAAGGAAAGAAAATCAATAAGCATTTCCAGTAAACATGTTCACATTCACAAAAATCAATCAGAAAACAATAGAGGATAAATCAGAGCATGATAAGGTAATGCACATTTTTAAAAATCCATCAATGGCTATGTTATTCTAGTATCTAAGTTGTACCGTAAGTTGCTAGCACATTAAACTACTAAAATTCATACATGGAATTGGTAGGAGTTTATAACCTGAGACATTAAAACTCATATTTACAACAAGGTAATTAACATACCTCCAGAAGCTATTTCAATAGTGCTAGCTGCTACAAAGCCAAACAACTAAAAGTACTACAAATGCTTCATAATTAGCTATTGAATTTTGCCAAAACCTTATATCAAATTCTCAAAAACACACACAACAAAAAATCGTGAATAGAGATTATTAGTTGTAAATTGAATTAGACATCTAATTAAGCCAACAATCTATAAAGCAATAAAGAAAAATTTTAAATTCTACTATAATTTTTAGCAAACATACCTACAATTAATTAACAATTATGCAAGTGTATGAAGATATTGTCTTAGTTTTAAAAAGCATGCTCGAGGCGTGCCTAGGTGTGAGGTGCAGGGAGAGGGGCATCCAGCCAGGTTAGGCACAGTGACCTATGGCAGGTGCGCACTTCATGTCGCTTGGTGAAGCTCAGGCATGGTGGAGGCGCAAGGGCTAGGATAAAGGCACATATTAATAATTTTTTAAAAATTATTACCTGACTTAAAGGAGAGTCATGTGATCCCCTCTTCTTTTTTTCTCCTTCTCAAAACGATACCATACCAATCAAGATTTGAAGAAGAAGAAAAAAAAGAAAAGAACCCTAGTTGTGGAGATCGCAGGTGGAGGAAGAGGTAGTGATTGCCGTTACTGCTGTCGGAGTTTACTACTGCTGCTGTCAGGGTCTATTTTTTTTTCTTTTTCTATTCTTTGCTATATTTCTCTCCTTCCTCTTCTTCTGTTACTTTTACTCTCCATCTCTTTTTGTCATTTTTTCTTTTGAGTAACAATACTCGCTTCTCTTTTCTTCTCTTTTCTTTTCTTCTCTTCTTGTCTTTTCTCTTTAGCAATGAAAAAATGTGTCTGTGAGTATAAAAAAGAACACAAATGAGAAACATCCACGTTTTCATCTTGCCCTGTACTTCTCGTTACTATTACTGCCACTTCTACCATTTTTTTTTTAAAAAAAATTACTGATTTGGGGGGTTGGGGCATATCGTTTAAAACAACAGTTGATTGGAGGATTTAGAAATGCAAAACAATGTCTTAAATGTCTAGAGCATGTAAGGGAAGAAGTGAAGTCTTATATGCTCAAAAAGCAACAAGCTAAGGAAGATAGTCAAATGTTGCCAAGAATGCCTTTATTTGATGATGGTTATGATGATGAGGAGGGAGGAGAAGAAGAAGAAGATTGTGTTGAATTGAAGTGGACGAGTAGTAACTCGAGTCATGCTAAAAGTAAGCTTCCTCCTAAAAAGCAAAGACAAAAGGGTCTAATGGACATATATTTCACTCCTAATCTCGAAGATGCAATCAAAGGTAGAAAGGATGGGAAAATAGGAAGGTAAC
The DNA here is from genome assembly GCA_948294925.1 of Codiaeum variegatum. Classification (NCBI taxonomy): domain Eukaryota; kingdom Viridiplantae; phylum Streptophyta; class Magnoliopsida; order Malpighiales; family Euphorbiaceae; genus Codiaeum; species Codiaeum variegatum. The sequence continues at coordinate 12,037 of CAOJBK010549536.1, read as the reverse complement.
AAACTATAAATGAAGTTTGTGCTAAGGAGTTAAGGGGCAAGGCTTGTAGGGAGATAACTAGGTGATTTATGATGTAGGAATTCCATTTAATGCGGCAAATTATGATAGCTTCAAAGTGATTATTGAAGCAATTGGACAATTTGGTCCTTGAATGAAACCACCTACCATGCATTAGTTAAGAGTTCCTCTACTTAAGAAAGAAGTAGATGACACTCATAAGCAAATGAAGGAGCACAATCAAGAGTGGAGTAAAAAAGGTTGTTCAATTTTATCCAATGGATGGCGTGATTCAGTTGTCTAAAATGATATTTTGGACTTTCTTGTAAACTCTCCTAAGGGATCCATGTTCATAAAATCCATAGATGTTTTTGAAATGATGAAAGATGCCAACTTGTTGTTTCAAATGCTTGATGGCATGGTGGAGGAAGTTGGAGAGCAAAATGTAGTCCAAGTGGTGATGGATAATACATCGAATTATGTTAAAGTGTGTAAGAAATATGTGTTCCTCTACTATTCTTTTAAATTTAATTTCTTTATTTTATTTATTTTTGAGTCTAAAATGTCTTTTTTTTTATATAATTTTTTAGAAAAATTGTTAGAGGCCAAAATACCACATCTTTTATGGACTCCATGTGTGGTACATTGTGTCAAACTCATGTTGGAAGATATAGGAAAAATTCCTAGAGTCAAGAATGCACTAAAAAGTGCATGTTCATAAATGGTTACCTATATAACTATATCTCACTTGCGAACATGATAAGGAGGTTCAAAAATCAAAAGAATTTGCATAGGCCGACAATGACTAGATTGGCTACATCTTTCATCACCCTTTCACAATTTCATAAGCAAAGAAGTAATTTGAGAAAGATGGTTACTTCTGAGGTTTGGAATGCTTCTAAGTGGCCAAAGGAAGCGGGGGGAAAGAAAGTAGCAACTTTTATTTTGCAAGAAACTTTGTGGAGAAATATTGTTTATGCTCTTAAGTTGACAGGACCTCTTGTTAAGGTTCTTAGGATAGTTGATGGAGAGAAAAAGCCGGCTATGGGGTATATTTATGAAGCTATGGATAGGGCTAAGAAAACTATTACTAAGAGTTTTGCAATGAAGGAGGAGGAATATAAGAAAGCCTTTGAATACATTGATTCAAAATGGAATTGTCAAGTTCATAAACCTTTGCATATGGCTGGTTATTTTCTAAATTTGAAAATTTATTATGATAATCCCAACACAGTAGCTTGTGAAGAAGTTGTGAGCGGTTTATATACTTACATTGCAAGGTTAATTCCAAAGATATAAATTCAAGACAAGATTGGAGATGAGATACAGATGTATCGAGATGCCAAAGGTCTCTTTGGCAATCCTATGGCCATTAGGTAAAGGAAGTCAAAAGCTTCAAGTAAAAATATGTATATATAAATTAAGGAGTCTTTATAATCTTGAAAATTACTTACTTTAAATTTACAATGTTTGCTTGTTATTTTAACAGCCAAGTGGAAGCTTGCATATGGATTTTCAACTCCCAATCTTCAAAAGTTTGCTATAAAAGTCCTTAGTCTCATTTGTAGTATTACTGGTTGTGAGAGGAATTGGGGTGTTTTTCAACTATTAAGTGGCTTTAGTTTTAATTTTTACTTTCATGACAAACTTATTAGTTCATTATTTTAAGTTTGTATCCTTTTATTTTTAACAGCTTCATACTAAGAAGAGAAATAGATTAGCACAAGTTCGAATGAATGATTTGGTATTTGTAAAATACAATCATGATTTGAAACGTCGATACAATAGCCAAGACACTTCTGACAATATTTTCTTGGAAGAGATTGATGAAAGTAATGATTGGCTACTTGGAAGAATGGATAAGAACTCTTCTGGTGATTAAGATGATTTTGTGTTTGATGGTGATGATTTGACATGGGGTGCAGTTGGTAGAGCTGTTGGTGCCTATGATTCTAGTTATGTCACTAGAGCATTAAGAATAGTGAGGGATGGCCCCGAATCCTCATCAAGACTTGATAAAGGAAAGGGTCTTAGTAGTAGCTCCACTTCCAAAGCATCTTTTACTCGTAGATTGGTGGATGATGATGAAGAGGTAAAAGAGGACATTGGTTGCAATGGAGATTATGGAGATGATTACGATGAGTATGGTGATGATGATATGAAATTTTAGTGTTATTGTAGGCCACTTGAGGATATTGAAGAACTATGTTATGTCCTATTTTTCTTTTTTTTCTTTTTTATCATGTTATGCTCTACTTAGTACTTACTTTTTAGCATTATTTTAGTAATAAACTATGATTTCTTATGACATCTTATGCACTAGTAATGGTATGATATCAAATATTTTGGTCTTTAACCATTTATAATATAATTATTATATTGTTTTAAGTACAAAATATTTTTTAGAATAACTCTATAAAATTCTTTACATAATGTGTGCCTTGCATGTCAGAGGCTAGCGCCTTTACCTGCGCCTCGTACCTAGGCTCCAGGGACCCTTTGCGCTTCGGTACGCCTTGCGCCTTTTAAAACTTCCATAGCTTCTAATTCAACCCCATCACATTTTTCAATTCGTTTTAATGCTATTCCATAAGTTAACTAATCCTATTTGTAGGTCTCAACAATTCATGACATCCAAGGAAACAATTAATTAACCAAAAACTAAGAAAAGATATAAAATCTTGCAAATACAATGCACTACAAAACTTTAAAATATGCTCCCTAGTGTTTGATTCCAAAAAGATACAAGTATTTATTCATTATTTTGAGTACATACCTTCTTTTTCATCAAAGAACAAACACTAATCATAGAACTTATATTTCTCTTTGTTTTTTTTTTCTTTCTTTCACAAAAACAAGCAGAAAAATTGGGATAAAAAGCACTAGTGATCACTAACTTTTGTTTGTTTTTCATTTTGATCACTAACCTTTAATTATTTTTTTTTCATTTTAATCACTAACCTTCTATTTTATTGCACCGGCGGGTCACTAGGAGGCTTCATGGCCAGAAATCTGACTAGAGTTGGTGTGAGTGATTTCGGCACTCTTATCCCTTAAGTGAGATCGGGGGTTCGATTCTCGACAACGGCTCATGTATGGAGTAACTCTATTGGCCAATACTTTATCCTTTAATTAGGTCGGCCTGGTGCGAACTAGAATTAGTCTGGATGTGGTATGGATTTAAAAGTGACTACCACAGTTGGGGTACTTCTAGGACACCTCGTGCAGTAACAAAAATTAAGGATATTTTTGTAAACAGAGAAGTTAATTGTTCATTGAAATTAAAAGTGAACTATAATTTGTGATATAAAAAGTAGTTAAACGAGTCTATCTTTTTGAGACGGAGGAAGTAATAATTTTTAAATAACAAAATTGAATTGAAAAAAGGAGTAAAGCATAGGGTATTTCAATGAATTCAATAGTTTGAATGTTTGGTTGGGTTTCTGTTATTTTTCTCATGTCCTATTATTCTTAACTTGCGTTAAATAAGAATTAAATAATTCGTTTTTGAATTTGATATGGATTGGTTCCAATTCGATTCACAATTTCAAAATGAGCCTTTTTGCCAATGTTTATTGGCCAATTTATTTATTAAAAAATTTATTATAATTTATAATAATTAAAAATAATGAGAAATTAAATATTATTTATTCACATATTTTCTCATTAGATCTTCAAAATATTATTCATGTTGTAGCTTATATGATACTACAAAATATATAGTGCAAGATTATGACAATTAAAAAAAAATTATATAATTTTTTAAGAAACACGTTAATTAATAATCCCATTAACTTCTTTTAGAATTTTATATTAATTATTATATAGTAAAAATGGTAATTTTGTACATCAAACAAAGCCGATTCTATAAATTTGTATTAAAAATTGAATTTTATTAATTTATAGAATATTAATTTAAAAAGATTTTATTATAATATTTAGTGCTGATAATTAGGCTTTTGACAACTAAAGAACGTAACATGAATGTGCATGCTGTAAACCCATCTGGACTTACCCCATTGGATCCTGTAGCAGTTGATCCCTCCAATTTTATAGATGCAGAAATACAAAAGATAATAACAACTGCAAATGGAAAAAAAGTTAAAAGAGAGTAATGAGCGACGCGGAAATTTGAAAAGTGTAACAAGTGGCCTTTTAGTTATGGTATCACTTTGTGCTGCTGTTGCCTGCCAGATTGCTGTTTATCTACAAGGTGGTTTTTGGAGAGACTCCATTGTGAACCCTGGGGCCAATGTTACTTCAATTTCTAATAATTTTACAACAATAGAAAAGCCTTGGAATTCAACAACTTACAATATTCAAAAAAAAAATGTCCAACTTGAAGAATTGATGGGTAGGGATGGTTTGGTTTTCTTCACATCTCTTCTTCTCATAGTTCTTCTGTTGTTCCCTATACCTACTAAATATGATAGCCTTAGATGGATAAGTTTACTCTTTGTAACTTTAACGGAATTGCATTTATTTTACTATTTCAGACATTGATGATTGGTACTGGGTCGGGTTTGTATTATTTTGCTGATGTTTTGATTTTTAGTTTAATGGGATGGCCTATGATAAGTCTACCGAACCAGTATTTTTTATCATTTTCAATAATCGATCCTAAATTGATTCTTTATTAGAATTTTTAGTTTGTTATGTTACCTTTATTCTACGTTGAAAAAAAGAGTTTGGATGACACTTATATTTATGTGTACTTGTCCTACAAAGTAAATTGAAAAATAATAACTCTTGGAGGGAAATTTAAATTGGCTTGATAAGTCTATGATTGGCACTTGAACACGTGGAATGTGCATACAATTAATCTAATGGTTGTAAATATTTATTTTATTTAAAATTTTAATAATAATTACTGTTATTTAAATTTTGAAATAATAATTGCAATTAGCAGTTTTTGTACTTTGGCAACTGTTTACAACAATTGTATTATTTCAGGATTGGTTTATAAATTATCCATTAACCATCAGATTGTTATCAAGTTAATTTCCCTAACTACTCTCTGCACTATATGTTCTTTTGTTTCAACTTTCGTTCTTTGAGAGAAAATGATTGTTGTCTTTTCTTTAGGGGCTTTGTTGTATCCTGGGGTAATTTACCATCAATTCCATCAGCAAAATAGTGGGGGCAAATATTACCTGAAAGAGAGTGTTAATACATGTCTCAAAGCCATAATTTCTTGTTCTTAGTTTTCCTCTAAGTAATATCTCCAAACAATTTTTAGGTAATATTAGCAATGGATTCTTTTGTGTCAGATTTCGCTTACAAAAAGATTGTTGCTCAAGAGGTCTGTAAATTCGAACGCTTTGATGGGACTAATTTTACTAGATGGAAGGATAAGATGTTGTTTCTTCTCACTGAATTGGGAATATCATATATTCTGGATAAGAACCTTCAAGATCTTTATGCCCTAAAAGATGGTGATTCAGAGATTGTTAAGGTGACACGCAAGAAGAGGGAGGATGATGAGGTTTGCTGCAGGGGACACACTCTGAATTCCCTTTCTGACCATCTCTATGATTTATTCAAATTGATTCAATCACCAAAGGAAATCTGGAATGCCCTTGAAGTCAAATACACTTCTGAAAAGTAAGGTACGGATAGATTTGTTTGTATGAAATATCTGGAATTTCAAATGCTAGATAATAAATCTATCATGAATCAAGTTGATGAGTTGTAAGTTCTAGTGTCTAAACTGAAAGATTTAAAGGTTGAAGTGTGTGAACAACTACAAGTGGCAGCAATTATTGCAAGGTTGTCGCCATCTTGGAATAATTATAGAAAGAAATTGCTACACACTTTTGAGGATTTAACATTAGATCAACTTTTGAAACATATTCAAATTGAAGAGGAAACATGAATTCGTGATAACAATCATGTTTCAAATTTTGGTAATAATGTGCACAATAATGAGTCTAGCTCTAAGAACTATAACAAATTTGTTGAAAATAATAAGAGGAAGTTTGAGGCAACAACTAGTAATAGTAAGGTAGCCAAGAGTTGTTGCTTTTGTGGAAAAAAGGGTCATTTCAAATGAGATTACAAATTCAGAAAGAAATTGAGAACTAAAAATGGTGTTGCCATCAACAAAGTAAGTGTAGTTGAAAAAGATGTTTCTGAAATTGTTGCCATGGTCTCTGAAATGAGAATTATCATGATTGAAGAATTAAATATGGCAACAACAAAATTTGTTGATTGGTGGTATGACTCTGGTGCAACAATTCATGTATGCAATGATAAATCTCAGTTCAAGGATTCTGAACAAGCTGTCAATGAAGAGAAAGTGTTTATGAGAAATCATGATACAATAAAATTTCATGGCAAAGGAACAGTGGAACTGCAATTTTCTTCAGGAAAAAATTAATTCTTACAAATGTTCTTCATGTCCCTGATATAAGAAAGAATCTTGTGTCTACAAATTTACTATGTAAAAAGGGTATTAAGGCTATTCTTGAGGCTGAAAAACTTATACTATCAAAGAATGGGGTGTTTGTTGGTAAAAGGTACTCTTGTGAGAATATGTTTAAACTCAGTGTTGTTTGTAATAATATTAATAAAAATGTTTATGTTTCTGCTTATATGATTGACTCATCTCTTGATTTATGGCATAATCACTTAGAACATGTAAATTTTAGATATTTAAAATTCATGTCAAAACATGGTTTGATTACATGTACTAATAATGATTCTAAAACCAGTGCAATTTGTATTCAAGCTAAAATGACCAAGAAACCTTTTCCTAAGAATGAAAGAAACACTGAAATTTGAGAACTTATGCATTCTGATATATGTGAATTGAATGGTAATTTAACTAGAGGAGGTAATAAGTATTTTATAACCTTCATTGATGATAAGTCTATATTTACACATGTTTACTTAATCAAAACTAAAGACCAAGCCTTTGAAATGTTTAAGACTTATAAAGCTATGGTTGAAAATCAAAAGGAAAGGAAAATTAAAATATTAAGAAGTGACAGGTGAGGTGAATACTTTCCTAATGAGTTTATTTCCTTTTGTGAAGAGCATTGTATTATACATCAAACAAGTGCCCCATATACCCCACAACAGAATGGATTGGCTAAGAGAAAGAATCAAACTTTAATTGACATGGTTAATGCCATGTTAATGATACCAAATTACGTATAAATCTATGGGATGAGGCTTTGCTTATAGCTTGTCATGTACATGATAGGATACCCTCAAAGAAAATAAAAACTTCTCCATATGAATTATGGAAAGGGAGGAAACCAAATTTAAACTATTTGAGGGTATGGGACTATATAGCATATTACAGAATACCAAACCCTAAAAGAACAAAATTAGGACCAAGGGAAGTAAAAACTATATTCGTGGGTTATGCCGAAAATTCTAAGACATATAGGTTGTTAGATTCAGATTCAAATGTAATTGTGGAATCTAGAAATGTTGAATTTTTTTTAGAATAAATTTATTAATGATTCTTTTGTGAATCTAGAACCATAATCCAATAATAATAGTGAATCTAATCCAACACATGAAACAAATGAAAATCCTAGTTCAAGCAACAACAAAAGAAAAGTTGTAGAAATTCCTACAAAAATAAGAAAGAGTCAAAGAACTAGGAACGAAAAAAATTTTGGGCCTGATTTTATTTCTTCGCAAGCCATAGTCTTCCTAGTTGAAGGAGATAGAGAAAAGGTATTGAATAAAGTCCCTATTCTTTTTACATTTGGAAGAAGGGGATCTTAAGACCTATAAAGAGGCAATGACTTCTAAGGATTCTGCTTAGTGATGAAATGGGTTCACTTCTATCTAATGAAACATGGGTGTTAGCTGATTTGCCTCAAGGTTCTAAACTTATTGGGTGTAAATGGGTCTTTAGAAGAAAATATAACACCGATGGAACTATCTAAACCTTTAAGGCAAGGCTAGTGGCTAAGGGTTTTAAACAAAAGGAAGGTGTTGATTATTTCGACACTTATGCACCAGTGGCAAGAATAACATTAATTAGAATAATGTTTTCTTTAGCATCAATTGTTAATTTATATATATATCAAATGTATGTTAAAACAACATTTCTAAATGGTGACCTAGAAGAAGAAGTATACATGGAACAACCTAAAGGGTTTTTATTGCTAGGAAATGAAAATAAAGTCTGTAAATTAATCAAATCTATGTATGGATTAAAACAGGCTCTAAAACAATGGTATGATAAGTTTGATTCAGTAATTATATCACATGGGTTTCACCATAATAATGATGATAAGTGTATTATTCAAAATTCACTAAAGACTATAGAGTTATAATATGTCTTTATGTGGATGATATGTTGATTATCAGTAATAAAATTGAAGGAATAAATGAAACTAAGAAGTACTTAACTTCTCAATTCAAAATGAAAGATTTGGGAGAAGTAAATATTATCTTAGGGATTAAAGTAAAGAAACACAGTGGGAGCTATGCCTTAAGTCAATCTCATTATATTGAGAAATTACTCTCTAAATTCAATCATTTGGGTATTAAGGAAGCAAATATCCCCTTTGATGTTTCTTGTAAGTTGTCTGAAAATTTAGGAAGGTCATTTAGTCAAATTGACTATGCAAGTGTGATAGGTAGCTTAATGTTTGCCATGCACTGTACTAGGCCGGACATAGCTTTCACCATTGGAAAATTGTCTGGCTACATAAGTAAACCTAGTACGGATCACTAGAAAGCTATTAGTAGGGTACTTGGTTATTTAAAAAGGACAAAGTCCTTTGGTCTATTTTATAATAGTTTTCCAACAGCACTTGAAGGTTATACTGATGCAAGTTGGATAATTAGTTTAAGTGATAATAAGTCTACTTCAGACCGGATATTTACTTTAGGTGGGGGATCTATTTCATGGGCTTCTAAGAAACAAACTTGCATAACTAAATTCAACAATGGAGTTAGAATTTATTACATTAGAAATTGCAGGTAAAGAGGCCGAATGGTTAAGGAATCTGTTGTTAGATACAGAGTTATGGCCAAGACCAATGCCTGTAATCTATTTGAATTATGATAGTCAGTCCACAATGTCAAGAGCATTTAACAAGATATATCATGGAAAGTCAAGGCATATTGGTTTGAGGCATGAATACATAAGACAACTGATTTCAAAAGGCATTATTATGGTTGTCTATGTAAAGTCTAGTAATAATTTGGTAGATCCTTTTACTAAAGCACTCTAGAGGTATATGATATGGAATATTGCCAAAGGGATGGGGCTAAAGCCAATTTAATGTGTCACCAGTAATAGAAACCCAACCTTTCTTATTGTTTATACAATATTAAGGGTTTAAGGGGTAATAACAAGTTACTGATTAGTGACGGACAAAACACCAAGGGAAAATTACTTTTTGGTGTTTTACAAAATAGGAGGATAAGCTTATACTTTTAATGAAGTTTGCAGTGCTCAAATTGAGTATTAGTTTTAGTTTAAGAATAAAAAGACTTCACCTATATGAACATAAGGGGTGGTGCCACTCCTAACAAGAAATTAGAATAATTTTTGTACATGTTCATGAACACAGGGCCATAAAATGGTGCTAAAATCACAGTGAACATTGTTAAAACATAATGGGGTGTGCGTATAATATATTCCGTATAATCAAGGTTTAAAGTTCTTTCCACTCGATATTTCATTAGAGTATTGAATTTGTTATAATAGAGGAAGGTTTAATTCAAAAGACACCCTCCTTGAAACATAAACCTATGAACGTCTAGTGATCTTCTGTAACATAACAAGCTAAGTGAGGGATTGTTAGAGTTTTTAGCTTGTTATGTTACCTTTATCCCACATTTAAAAAGAGAATTCGGATAAGACCCTTATATATATGTGCTTGTCCTACAAAGTAAATTGAAAAATAGTGACTCTTGGAGGGAAATTTTGTTAGGGTCGTGTGCCCTAGAGCTTGTACTTTATGTGTATATTTGTAATCTTAATCCATTATTGGCATTTAATATGTATGTTTTTATTTAAATGATTGCCTTCATTTTAATGTTTAACATATATATGTTCCATAATTACTATGTAAGAGAATTTATTCTCAAAAAGTTTGGGAATATGAAGATAGATTCTTTTTGTCATAGACTTTAAAGTAAGTTCACGTCATAGGATTATTGGTAGGAGTGTCATTAATCCGGAGAGAACATCACCTCTATTTTCATCCATGACAAGTATGAGATACTTGTTGGTATGGAGATAGTAAGTCTCATACTAGAGGCATGTGATGTCGGGACAACATGTGGACACTCATGAGATGAGTAAGTCAAACAGTGATATTAGTTGATAGACACATGGGTTTTATCCACTAGTCATTATCTGATCATCTAGATCATATTTATGCATATTATCCTTAGACTTGAGGTGACATGTTATCTAACAAATTAGTGGCTATGGTTTGTTACTGCTTACATATCGGTGCTATCCATGTATTGGTATATGGCATGTGGTGGCCATAATCAGTGGTATGTTGAGATAAGTGTTCTCTAAGAAAGGATTCATTACCTTGGGTAAACAAGGAAGGAATCCTATTTCTTCTGGTTGTTCTCAATTCACAAATCCTTGTCCAAGGCAGTAAAGATTCACTAGAAAGAGTTTTTAGTAAGAATCAATTTATCAAGAATTAGAACTAGATAGAAGTCATATGATCTAGTACATAGGGTTTGACTATTCCATAACTCTAGCTAAGATCAAGAATCCATAATGAAAGGATTTGAGTGCACAGTAATTATGATCAAGAGGTCCATGCAATGTCAATGACTCAATTTTTTACATTCATTTCTAATTAGGTAGTCATGATATGTTATGTTAGACATCACTCATGACTTATGGGACTAAGTATGCATTGTGAATTACATACTTGGTGGGAGGAAAAGAGTTTTCCATATCCCATTGCTAATTAGAATATGAACATGGTAAGTTACATACCAAAAAGTTGTTCCCATGGCTTAGAATTAAATCATATTGATAATTGATTAAAGAGTTTAATTAATTATTAATAATGATTGAATTAGACTTGTAATTAAATTTACAAAGATGCTAACATGTCTTGAAGTCTAATTTATTGAGGGATTAATTCAATTATGTCATAGTTTGTAGGAGATACAAATTGGTATGACTAAATTGATATGGTCCAAAGTTAATAACAATTAATCTACATGAGATGTGATTAATTGTTAGCCAATGTGATTTCTACTAATTACTTATGTTAATCAAGTTGATTAATTGACTAGTCAAATATTCAATTGGATACTAACACAAGTAACCATTCTTTCCACTAACTCTTCCTTAATTTAAGGAAGATTAGTTAGAAGATATAAGGGTATAAATAGTTGGTTTCATCATCTTTTGGTCTGAGAGACAAAAATTCTGATCACTATTCATCTTCTTCTCCATCAAGGTATAAAGAGAATATCGCTAAGAGTTAAAGAGAGAAAATTGAAAAAAACCACACCACAAGATAGATTTGAGTTTAATCTTGAAGAATAGTTCTTTAAATACAAATTATTCTTCTAAACCTTTGTGAAAGGAGTATATGGAGTGATCTAAAGTTCCAAAGCAAATCCTCATTCTCAAGGTCTCAAGTAGAGGAGCAAGAACCACATTTGGGCAACCAAGAGAGAAGGGTTCAAGCTTCTTGGAAGGGGCAAGGAGATATAAGCCTTCGGGAAAGTTTTGGTCTATATCGAGCTAGATGCTTCATACTTGAGGAGCTAAACAAATGAGAGAGTTAAGGTATTTGATAAATCTAACACTCTCTTAAGTTATAATTATATATTGCACAATAATTGGCTAACGAATCTTTGAATGACCATATTGGTCCAAACCTAGGTTTAGATGTTTATTAAAGAGTTTAATGAATAACTAAACCATCCATGCTAAAAGAGTTTGGCATGGAAACTTGTTTGACAAAAGTTTTGAAAACCAAAAATTGAGTCATATCAGATTTTCCGTTTTTGCTTCCACTGCGCCACTCGTGTATTTCCTTCAAATTCAAATTGGCTTGAAATATAAATATAT
>CAOJBK010549199.1:0-17936 GCA_948294925.1 Codiaeum variegatum | reverse complement strand
CTATCTTCTTTTTATTTAATTATTTTTTTTATAATTTTTATTTTTTATTTATTTTTATTTTTATTTCTTAATAAGTTTTACTACATTTAACTACTTTATCCACTTTTATCCACCAACATGTAAATTTATCATTATTTTCATCCACTTCCTCTTAACCTGTTTCTTATGATAAAAAATAACAGCCTGACCCATTTATTTCCAAAATTGTCCTAGGTTAGAAAGTATAAAAACGCAAAATTAAAAATTTTTCCTTTCATTTTTTCTACCTCACTCGAGCTATAAGCCAACCTCAGCCCTCGATATAGTTCCACCCTTGCTTATTGATGTTTGAGTATGCATATTGTTTTATTGTTTGATTAATAAAATCTTCAGTATTTGAACGTTTATGGGTGTCAATCTAATTGAAATCAATTTGTACAATTATTGAAATTTCTTCTCACTCTTTTTATTAAAAAAAAATGAAATAAGACTCAAGCTTTGAAATAGCCTTTCCAAACTGTCTATTTATAAATCCAATAAAGAACTCTATTTTTTTATTCAAGATCAAAATGTTCATCTTTAATACAATTAAATTTGATCTTAACATCTCATAAATGAAAATTTTGAGTATATTAAAGTCTAAAGACATATACATAAACGGATAAATATTAAAATTTATTTATATAAAATAAATTGATTCATGCTAAATTTAATATTTATTCATTTATAAATTATTTATTTATTTGATCTGTTTTAGAGGTGGGATTCATTTTCCGTTATAGTAAAATGCATTTCCCATCAGCCGTCATGGGTGGAAAAGCAAAAAATGGACAGGAGCTGCACGAATTGGACTAACCCAACTGGACTTTGAACGTTTAACTTTTTTTGGGGACAAACGTCAGGCAACAACTGCCCATGCCTTGGACGTTTTATTGTTCTTGAGAAAACTTGTATGCGTATATAAGATTATACTGTAGTTATACATACAATTTGTTAAATTCAAAACTCGACTTACTCAAGTCAATACAGTTAGGTCGCTATCCCAAACTGGTTCTACTCTTATCCACGCAATGATGAAAAGTTGACTTGGATTTTATTTCCAAATTTAATGACATGGTATGTGAAACCATTACTTAAAATTTTTTAAAGGTGTATATTATGTCATGACTTTAATTATGGAAAGAGTCTCATTTTTCATTTATTTCTTTTTTCTTTTTATAAGAAAAATAGTGATACCGTTTAATATTGGTCTAGTTCGGTTCCAACTATCTGCTCAGAATCTATCCGAACCTTAGAGCACTCTGGTTCTATCCAAATTTTATTATTATTATTATTATTATTAATGACTAGTGTGGTAGAGACGACTTCAAAGTATTCCACATCATATTAATTAAGTTCATACTACTTTATTTCCTACATATAATAACACATTGTCTCCAACCTTAAACACACAAAAATTTTAATGCTATCTCCTCCTGCAATGGCCATAGCTCAAATGAGAAATATTATTATTCTCCTTTCCATTCTATTTTTTGCTTCACCTTCTAATGCTATCTCCTCCTGCAATGGCCCATGTCGAAACTTAAATGACTGTGAAGGCCAACTCATTTGCATCAATGGAAAATGCAACGATGACCCAGATATTGGCACCCACATATGCGGCGGCGGTGGCGGAGGAGGAGGAGGTGGAGGCAACTGCCAACCCAGTGGCTCTCTCACATGCCAAGGCAAATCCTGGCCCAAATACACATGTTCACCCCCTATAACAGCATCCACAAAAGCTCTTTTAACGTTGAATGATTTTAGTGAAGGAGGTGATGGAGGAGCTCCATCAGAGTGTGATGAGAAGTACCATGACAATTCAGAAAGAGTGGTGGCGCTTTCTACTGGATGGTATAATGGTGGATCGAGATGTGGAAAGATGATAAAGATTACGGCTAGTAATGGACGGAGCACCACAGCTAAGGTGGTGGATGAGTGTGATTCAAGAAATGGGTGTGACAGTGAACATGCTGGACAGCCACCGTGCCGGAATAATATTGTTGATGGGTCTGCTGCGGTTTGGGATGCTTTGGGTTTGGACCAAGACATTGGTGTTGTTGATGTTACTTGGTCCATGGCCTAGCAAGGAATATTCGGTTTTTGGCCATTGGCCAAGAGTAAGTCTTGGTCAACTTCTCTTTCTCTCTGTAATAATACTTGTAGTAATAATAAAATGAGGGACTAAGTACAATATTTGAAGTTAATTGTATTATTGGGAAAAATATATATATATAATAATTGTATTAAACGTTTATAAACAATATAATTAAAGAAGAGAAAAAAATATAAGACTAAAAAATTTATACATAAAATTTTAATTCTAATGTTTTTTTTGTATAAATCTACTAAATTATTTTTTTTTTGTAATTATAAAAAAAGGAATTAAATTTTTATAGAATATATTAATTACTAACTTGATAGTTTTAAATAAATTTTATAAATTTAATTGAGTGAAAAAATTATAATTAAATTAAATAAATTAACAAATGTATTATTATAAATAACTTAAAATAGTTAAATCGAAGTAGTTTATTTTATTAATTTAATTTTTTAATTCTATAAGTTTATGGATTAATTTATTTTATAACTTGAATTACTTAAGTTAGTTAATTTAGTTATAACAAAATATTTAATAAAATTTATAAAATTAATTTAAAATTTTAATTATATAGAACGATTAATTTTAAATTTTATTCATTGGATTAATTTAATTATAAAAATTCATCAATTTTTAAATTTAAAAAATAATACATAAGTCACTCTATTAGATCTTTTATTTCTTAAAAAAATTTAATTGTGTTCAATAAAAACGGACTTAGTTGTTCAATTTTGTCAAATTCAAAAGCAATTATGTATGAAAAATTGATATTATCCATTGTTTTTGCTTCGTGATAAGTTTGAGAATTTATTTTTCAAAAAGATAATAACTTAACTCAATTTTTGCAAATAATACAATTCAATGACTAATTTAACATGTAAATGATTCTTTATATCTCTTTTTAATTTTAATAAGAATTTGAAAATATATTCTCATGCATAGAAAAAACTCTAACTATATGCACAATTTCAGATAAAGAATAAAGGGATGATTATACTAAAAATAATTGGCCTAACATGTCAAATGATAGGACTTCTAATAACCAAATGAGCTTATGCATAATATTTTGAACAAATTTATTCACACTATATTTTGATGAGCAGTTTATTAAAATTGTAAAATATTTCTATATATTTATTAATTTCTAAATTATAGTGATTTTATCGATTTGTATCAATTTTTGAGCAAATTTACTTAATTTTATTTAAAAAATTGAAATTTAATTTTAATTTTGAACTTAATTTCAATTTTATTTTTGAAAATTGAAAAAAAAAATTAAAAATGAATTTTAATTAATCTTATTTTAATTTGACCTAAATCCAAATTAATTTTAAACTTAATTTATTTTAACTAAGTCTAAGTCCATTTAAAGTTTAGAAAATTTTATGTAAAATTATTTAGATATTTATTATAAGGAATTTTAGAATTTTCTTTTTAAAAAAAAAATTAAAAAAAAAATCTATTTTGATCTTATATTAAAATGCTTAATTTTTAAGTAATAAAAAATTACTTTAATAGAATTCGCTTTCTGTTACCATGATTGACTGTGATAATTAAGTCTTTGTATGTTTTAGTTGCTGGATCATTTATTCTTGCATTTGTGTCTTGGTTAAGTATACATTGTGGAAAATTTATATTAGTATCTTTCATTTGTGAAGATGGAGTTTCATTGTGTGTCCTTCGAACTTGTTTTGATTAAGCTGCCACGTGAATCGGACTTTATGGTCTAAATGTTTTGATTTTTATGCTAAATTTGCCTTGGTGTGAACTTGAAATGAGTTTTGATTAGTATTTTGTCTTTTGATGGTTGGAGACTTGAATGTAAGAATCAATATTTTTGACATAAGGGCATATATTTTTAGCTCGAAAGCTCACCATTTCTGTTAGAATTCGTGAACTAAAAAATGAGGCCCTTTTGTTGTTTTGAATTGGTGCGTAATGTTGTTGCCTATCTTTTTATAATTATGGATCCAAATTAAATATTTGTCTATTTATTTAGTTTAATCAAATCTATTAATGGTTTTGTTTTTTTTTTTTTTTTAAAAACAGAAGGTACTTATTTCGTTATGATATCCAATACAGCGATCAGGATACCAAGTTTTATTGGGTTGACTTATAGCGAAATAAGACTCTCTCTTCACATTGGAATATCACGTATTGAGAAGAGTAGTCTTTTCTTTTTTTTTAAAAAAAAAAGAGTAATTAATTTCTTTAATAATTTTTAAATCATTTTAAGAGTTAGTTAAATATTGATTTACTTACAATTTTTGGGCTTAATTAAAACAAAAATATATATATATATATATATAATTCTTCATTGCATATTCATAAAAAAGAAATAAATTTTTAATTGCATATTTCAAAGTATTTTTCACAAAATATTTTACGAAATTTTCATCATTTTTGCATATAAAATTTTTTTTTCTATTTTTATATAATATTATAAAAATTATGGTTAATTATATTAAAAATCACCAACTATTCACGTATTTAAATTTTTATCACAAACTTTTTTTTTGACAAAACAGATCACCAACTTCATCATTTTGGCAAAATTGATCAGTAAACTGGATTCTATCGGCTTAATATTGATGTGTCAATTCATGATTTTGTCAATTTGGTTAATTGTATAAAAAATTATCAACTTTCATCAAATTTGTGAAAAATACCACAAACTTTCAATTTTGGCATAATAATACATAAACTTTCAATTGTTTGCAAAATTGTCACGATGACAGAATCCGATTGCCACATCATCCATCAATGATGATGTGGCATCACATGTCATACATCAACACTGATGTAACATGACACCTCAGATGCCACGTCATACTCGGTGATGATGTGACATTCAATGTCAAGTGCCACATCATATTGGGTGATGATGGAACATCCCACATGGAGTTCCACATCACCAGTGTGGATACCACATTAGCACTGAATATGACTTGGCACCTCAATCCGACATCGTGACAATTTTGCAAAAAATTGAAAGTTCATGTACTTTTATGTAAAAATTAAAAGTTTGTGATATTTTTACAAATTTAATGAAAGTTGATGATTTTTATTACAATTAATCCATAATTTTAATCAATTATGAGCTAACACATCAGCATAAAACTGGCAAAATCTACTTTACTGATCAATTTTGCCAATATGACGAAGTTTGTGATCTGTTTTGTCAAAAAAATGAAGTTCGTGATAAAAATGCAAATAGGTGAATAATTGGTGCTTTTAATGTAATTAACCTTAAAAATTAAATTATTTTGATGAAATTGTTTTCAAAAAAATGTTTTTAATAAAATATTTTTATTATATTTAAGAATGTAGACAGTACTTAGTTTTAGAAACAAAATAAATTAAATAGAAATTTCAAATATTAAATGGCTCAATTCATAATTTGGTATCGGTTGCGAAATTAAATCTCAAAACGACTTGGAAACTCCAAAAATCTAATTTCGGTTTAACTTAAAGTCGTGAGCCAATTTTAATCAATGAAAACTATTTAAGTTATATTTTGTAATTATCCGATATGAGTCAAATAATAAATAAAAATTATCTTTTTTTATAAAATTTATATCTAATTTTTGCTTGAGTCATATTTTGATTATTGTCTTCGAAGTTTAAGTCCGAACAAATGAAGATAAAAAAATCGAAGCAATCGGGTTCAAGAATTTATATTTGTAATTTGTAAAATTTGAGATTTGTAATTCTTGAACAATTTGTAAATGGACATTATTAGTTAATGAGGGGTTTAATTTTTAATTTTTAATTTTATTCTTATTTTCTCCTTTCATTACATTTACACTAAAAGTTCATCAAAGTTTATTTTCACGATCATTTAATTCCTTATATAATGACAAATAATAAATCTTCTCATCATCATATGGTTTTTTTTTTTTAAATTAATCATTTTTTTAGATTATGCATTGAGCCTTGAGCCATGGAATCAATAAAATTAATTAAATCCAAAAGTTTTAATAAAATTAATAAGTTTAAAAGTCAAATTTGGTTCAACAATAAACTATTTAAATTTACCTGTTAATAATTCATTCATTTCGCTTATTTATTCATAACATGTGCCTTAAAATAAAAATAAAAGAAACATTATATTTCGAGACTAAATTTATATTTAAAAAATTATTACTTGGGATGCCTAAAATCTTCCCAGTGACTCCCGAACTCATTTCTCAAAGGTTTTCAACCGAGCTTTTTAAAACAATTTGATCGATTGCAACTCCATTTTTTCCATTTTTAAATTGATTCTTTTTAATTTTTAAAATTAATTTTTTATTTGAGTCATTGCCATTTGCGGTCATGTACGGGTTTCCGTTAGGAAAAACTTTGTGACAAACCTTTTGACAAATATGAAAGAAGCGCTATCGTTGAGCAATTACTGCAAGTGCACAGATTGTGACAATTAATATAGTAGTGAAGTAGAATGTTGATCTCACGAGGAAGGGGTAAAAAGTACTAACTCAACTAATTCTAACTATTGTTTAGACTATTAAAATAAAATGATGCTTAAAGTAAAAACTATAGCAATGTAAATTTAAAATTTAAAATGCAATGATTATGAGAACCTAGGACTTGAGTTTTAATGGTAGCTACCTAGGTTAACCATAAAGAATATGCTTGTCACTTAACAATAAATTGCAAAGCCTGATTTTCTAGATTTAACATAACTCTCTCTCAAGGTGGAATGTTAACATTCAAACTGCTTCTAATTTTACTCTCATAATATTAGAAAAATAGGTTAAATTCATTAAGTTCTTTAAAATGAGTTTTCATACCTCATAAATGTATCCTTATCCCTAAGTGATACTAAACCTATATCAATTGATTCACAATTCAGAAATCAAATTGCAGCTCTCGCTTGTAAATTCAATTTTCTTAAATCAATGATTAATTGTTCTGAAAAATCCTAACATTAAGTTCTAAGTCAATCAATACAATTTATGTGTAACAGTAACAACACATATAATTAACACATCACATAGGTAAGCTAAATCAACTACTCATGTTAAGATTAATCAAATCACAATTCAATACAATAAATATTCCAAACATAATCATAAATAAAATAAAATAAGTATGATTAAAATTAAAGAATAAAACTCTTAAAAAGTTGAATTGAAGAAAGTTTTAATCACAATCTTCCTATAATCTCCAAAAAAAAATTCAAAATAAATTAAAAAGAAATTGTTCTTGAATAAAGAATTTTACTCATTGAGGACTGGAGAAAAGAATTGGTGTCTTGATAAAGATCATTGAGGCCCTCCTTAATCCCTTATTTTTATGGTTTTTCTAGGAGATTTCCTTTGCCTAAAATGCCCTTCAAAAGTTTAAAAATAGAGAGAAAGCTTATAATTTTCATAGGTACAATTATGCGTAGCCTGCACATAATTCCCAGTATGCTTGTGCAGAGTTTCTTTGGCAATTTGAACAGCTTCAAATTTCCTTAGACAACCTATGCAGAATCGTCAGCACACCCTATGCAATGTGAAAATTCTCTTTTTCACTCCTTTTTGCTCCCTAAACCTTTAATATTCAACTCTTTAATCCCAAGCTTTTTCAATGAATCTTCAAATACCGCTCTTCTCCAATTTAACCTAAAAATAATAGCAAAAACTAGAAAACACTAACAGAAAATATAAGATTGAACAAAATAAAAACAAATAAAATAAATAAAACAATTAGGTAGAGGAATAAGGAATAAATGTCATTGCTTCCCTTTCTTCCTTGGTAGTTGGACAACTTTTCTTGCTAAGTTTGAAGTGATTAGCTAATGGAGTGCTAACTGGCTTAGCATTCTTTATACCAAACCTGTTTAGAACCCGCTAAACATAGTTTTCTTATGATAGCCACAATTTCTTAGATTTCTAGTCACGAGTAATCTGCATACCCAAAATCTGTTGTGCCTAGCCTAGAACTATCATATCAAAAGAACTAAATAAGTCCTTTTTCAATTCACCAATCACCTTAACATTATGTCCAAATATCAACATATTATCTACATAAAGCAAAAGGATAACAAACTTACCATCAAGTAATAACCTAAAGAAGACACAATGACCTGCATCTATTCTAGTACATCCATGACTCACCATGAAAGAGTCAAATTTCTTGTACCACTGCTTAGGCACCTGTTTCAATCCGTACAAGCTTTTCTTTAACTTGCAAACCATGTGCTCTTTACCCTTTACTTCAAAACCCTCTAGATGATCCATGTAGATCTCCTCTTCTAAATTGCCATGGAGGAAAGCAGTTTTCACATTCAACTGCTCAAGCTCAATATCCAAGCTAGTTGTCAATCCAAGAATAACTCCATCTTCACAACAAGAGAGAAGATCTCATCGAAGTCAATTCCATTCTTTTGGTTGAATCCCTTCACCACTAAATGAGCTTTGTACTTTTCTAGCTTCTCACCATCTTTCTTTAGCTTGAACACTCATTTGTTTTTCAAAGGCCTTTTACCCTTAGGAAGTTTAACTAACTCGTATATGTCATTCTTCTTCAACGAGTTAATCTCTTCATTCATGGCTTTCATTCAATGAACCTTGTTTATATGAGTTTGAACTTCTAAGAAGCTATCTGGCTCCCCCACTTCAGCAAGAGTAACATAATCATAACTGAAATATTTAGTGTATAGTATTCTCTCTTTGGTAGATCTTCTAAGTTGAGGCTCAACAACTTGAGGTAGAGGAAGCTGCTCCCAGTGCTCAATACCCTCATCATATGTATCAACATCATCACCATCATTATCAACTTTTGTTGGCTCTTCATTAATTCCATGTTCTTCATTCAACTCTCCTTCTATGTCATCTAGAGTTGAAGGAGATTTTACTGAAGGATCAATCGTCAAGCTGCTATTCTTCTTAGTTAACCCTGGCTTAGAAAGTGTCTCATACTCATGAAATACAACATCTCTATATCTAAAAATTCTCTTCTTTGTTGGATCTCATAATCTGTACCCAAACGGTGCATCTCCACAAGCCAGAAAATACATAAGTGGCCTTATCATCAAACTTTTGTCTCTGTCCCTTGGGCACATGTACAAAATCCTTGCAACTAAACACTTTCAAGTGAGAATAACTAATATCTTTTCCATTCCATACTCTCTTAGGAATGTCTTTCTCCAAAGGAGTTGATGGAGATCGATTCACCAAGTAACAAGCAGTAAGAACAACTTCTTCCCAAAATGTCTTACTAGATTATCCATTTTAAGCATGCATCTTACTTTCTCCACGATGGTTCTATTCATTCTTTCAGCAACACCATTATGCTGAGGGGTGCCAAGAACTATCTTCTCATGTTTGATTCCATTATCTGAACAGTAGGATTCAAACTCCTTTGATGTGTAGACACTTTAAGGAGACACCTTTCTCTCTTTCCACCATGACATGAAACTTTTTGAAGTACTCAAAAACTTGGTCTTTTGTTCTCAAAATGAACACCCAAACCTTTTGTGGAGCATCATCAATAAATTCACAAAGTATCTGCTTCTGCCTATACTTTCAGACTCAATGGGACCACACACATCAAAATAAACTAAATCAAGAATATTTTCTTTTCTTTTAGATTAACTACTAAAAGAAACTCTATGTTGCTTGCCTAACAAACAAATATCACAAAGGTTTAAATTCATACCTTTGGAAAAAGGAATGGGAGACTTCTTTTCTAATATTTGCAACCTTTTATCACCAATGTGAGCCAGCCTCTTATGCCATATGTTAGGCGAAGCATCATCATCAACTGCATTTATCTCACCATCTAGTAGCTTCATTTAAGTTCTCATAAGTCTATTGAAAGACTTTCCAGTGGCAACCACTAAGGAGCCCTTCATTAACTTCCATTTCTAACCACTAAGTTGGTACTAATACCCAAGCCTATCTAAAGCATCAATAGACATTAAATTCAATAGAAGTTCTGGCACATGTCACTCCTCTCCCAATATCAAAGTGCAACCAAAATTTGTTTGAAGAGTTATTTCACTAATTCCTATTATATTTGCATAACTGGAATTGTCCATCTTTAGTCTGCCAAATTTTCCTGCCATGTACTTTGAGAAAATGTCTCCTCTAAGTGTATCATGACATACAGAACCTGAATCAATAATCCACTCAATGCAAGAATCAGTGGCAGTATGACACTCACCATTATCAAAGGTGAGCCCAACTAGTTCCTCATCCTCAACAGATACATTACCAGTTGTATTTTCATCATCAATCTTCTTTTGATTCTTTTTATCCTTCTACTCTATCTTAAAGGCCTTGCAGTTTCTCTTTATATGACCTTCCTAACCACAGTGATAACAACTAAATTTTCCTTTTATATGAGATTTTCCTTTGGATATACGACGCCCCTTAGGACCTCTACTCTTATTTCTACCCTTGTTCTATGTGACAAGAGCCTGTGAAGAATCAATACCCATGTCTTTGCATTTGGTTTCTTCATTATGCATGTTATCTTTGACCATCTACAATGTCACCACACCATTAGGAACAGAGTTACTAAGAGACACTATCAATGTTTTCCAACTGTCTAGTAAAGATCTCAAGATAAGTAGAGCTTGTAATTCATCTTCAAGTTGAATTTTCATAGTGCTAAGATGATTCATCAAATCCTGGAAGTCACTCAATTGATCTGCTACAGATCGTCCATCTCTGAACTTCAAGTTCACAAGCCTTCTGATTGTAGAAGCTTTATTATGAACGTTCTTCCTCTCAAACATATGTTATATTTTTTTTTCCATAGTGCATGTGCATCCTTTTCACTACTAATGTGTGGAAAAATACTATATTCGACCCATTGTTGAATATTCACTATAGCTTTTCTATGTGTTTTCTCTCATTCAACATCAGAAATTGTTTATGGCTTATCAGAACCCAAACTAACAAGATCAAATAAGTCTTTACGGTACAGGTAATCTTCTATCATCAATTTTCAAATCGAATAATTACTATTCGATAGCTTCATCATTGTTCCTGATGAATTCTCCATCTTAATTCACACAATTAAATTCCTAAGCTCAATCAAACATAAGCTCTGATACCACTTGTTGCAGAAAAAGTTCAAATATAATCATGCTAATTAAATAATCAAACAGAAGACACTAAAATTTAACATGGAAAAACCTCCAGTGTGGAGGAAAAAATCACGGGATAAACTCTGAAAAATCCACTATCAGAAAAGCCAGTACAATCAGTTGTTCAAGTTATTACCAAACTTGGAACCCAACAATAGCTCAAAATTATCCAAATTAATCTTTAGTCTAAAACTTCACAATTACAATTTTGAATCACCACCAAAGAATAATTATTCATAGTATTTTTTAAGAAACCCACTAGCTTATCTAATAATTCATCAAGAGAAACTGTGAGAATTTTTCTTTCGAAATTATGTGTTTTTTCTTGAACAAATACACTTCTATTTATAGTGATTTGTCCATTGTACTTTCCTAATTAATTCCTAAAACAGGAAATCTAATGGCCACAAAAATTTCCTTTTTAATTAAATTCTCTGTCTTCTTGGATTTGATTAAAGAGGAAAAAACAATTTCATTTGTGGAAGAGGAAAAAAATTTTATTTTTCTATTCAAAGTGGGCCAAATTCATAATTTATCATTTTCTTCTTAGAAATGGGTTGTACCCAATTTATAAGCCCAATAGGAATTGCCACTCAAGCATATTCGATAAGCACCAACATAAAATAAGTTCTTAAAAAACACATCCTAGATAAAATTAAACTACAAACTAAGAGCCTTCATCTGTGGCATTGAGGTCAACCAATCATAATTAATATAGCCAAATGACTTTTTGAAATAAATAAATAATTTGAAGAATTGTTTGATGTGTATTATATCTCAATATACTATTTACACATATGTACATAGAGTAGAATATTTGGCTAAGAATGAGTTTGAAATACAAAATACTATAAATATATATATATATATATATATATATATATATATATATATATATATTAACTAAACAAATATGTACAAATATTCTAACACATCCTTCAAGCTAATGGTTTAGGAAGAAACAATCGAAACTTGTCTATGTGCTTAAGAAAAGTACACGTAGGAAATGCTTTGGTTATTATGTCGACCATCTAGTCTGTCATTAAAATAAATTGAATGTTCAATTTTTTTGAATTGACTTGCTCATAAATGAAATTGAAATTGAGCTAGATATGCTTAGTTTAGGCATGAAGAATTGGATTAGAAGAAGGTATATCACCTTGACATTATCACACTACAAGGTTGGTAGAAAACTCGACACCTAGTTCTTGAAAAAGAGACCAAATCCATATCAACTTAGTTGTGGCATTCACAATAGGCTTATACTTATTTTAAGTATAGAAACAAGCAATTTTCTATTGTTTCTTTGTCATCCAAGACATCAAGTTAGAGCCTAGATAAATTGTAAAGCCATTTGTTGAGCAACAATCATCAATACAACCCACTTAGTCACCCTCTGCATAACAATTAAGAGTGATTGATTTGGTAGGAACATCTGGTTTTTGCAATTTTCATACTTTGACCATTTGCAGTGTGAACTTGATCATGTCCCTTTGTACTCATTGTTGATGGAAAGAGATAAAATTTCATAGGCCATATGATGAGTGGCACAAGAATCAGGATACCATGGTGCTAGATTCTCAAGAATTGACAGTGTTAAGCTTGAATAAGATGGAGCATAAGACACATGATGTGCTTAAGGACTGTAATAGGATCACTTGAAATTCTGATTATTGGTGGGTTGGTAACATCTACGACACCTGTCAACCGTGTGATTATTTAACCCGGTGGAAAGAAACACCATATTGAGATAAGCATGCAGGTGGTTATGGGGCAGTAAATTGAGGCTAAATTGCCTACAGTGAGGGTGCCATAGATGTGGTGAGGTGATCTTGATGGAGTTCCTATGCACTCTTCAAAAGGATTTCATGAGCAAGCAATTGACCATGCAATTCAAGGAAAGAAACAAGTTTAGTTCTCAAGTTTAAGGCAATAATAATTGGCTAAAATTCACTCCCTATATTTCAATAAACTATTGATTAAATTCAACAACGTTAAGAGGATGACCAGCTGCACTTAATTCATCAGCAAGTTCCTTGGCATGTTGTAGATATTGTGTAACTAACATATCATTCCTTTTGAACTCTTGAAAATTAATGTGCAATGACAGCTAACGACTTTGTGATATTGAACCAAAGGTTTGACTAAGAGCTTTCCATACCTGCAAAAAAAGATGTGTGACTAATAACATAAGAATAAACTTCTTCAGTCAAAGAGGATAGTAGCAAAATCATGAGTGATTGATCTTGAGTGAAACATTTTTGGTATTTTGGATTAGGAATCATATTGGAATAATTAGAAGGATCTTGTATTTCAGATGGAGGTGCAGGCTTTATGCCATCAACATAGCCCATGAGATTTTGATAACTGAAGAGAGGAAAAAATGAGTTTTCCAAGCAAGAAAATTTCTACAGTTCAATTTGATATCAAAATTATGATTAGCTTGAGATGGGGAGGAGGTGATAGTAGGTGTGGTTGTGATAATGGCATTAGTGGTGGAAGGTGTAGATGAGTTTGTGTTTGCCATTTCAGAAAGTTTTTTTTCTTTCTAAATGAGAAAGAAAGAAGAGGAGAGATTGAATTTGATGTAGTTTTAGTTGTAAATGGGCTCTGATACTATGTGAAATAAAATAATAATAATTTGAAGAATTCTTTATTGTATATTATGTCTCAGTATACTATTTACACATATAAATAGTGAGTACAACAATTAGCTAAGAATGGTTTTTAAATACAAACTAATATAATTTGAATAATCTTATCTTATCTGAACAAATATGTACAAGCACTCTAACAAACTTAAGCCTCATTAAACAAAGTGTCAACTAATATCAAAAGTCAATAGAAGACAAAGAGAAATAGTAGTTAGGAAGCAACAACTTAGTATAGAAATAAGCACACCACAATGTGATATGCATAATCAGTCCTAAAAAAGAAATCAAATCCAAGGAAGGAGATTACCATTCCTCTGTACACCTTGCTTTGCAAGACTATCATTATAAGAATTTTGTTTCTTTGTAATTTTTGTAAAAGTGACATTCGTTGAGCCTTTCCAAAGAGTGATCTATAATGTTGAAAACAAATTAGAGCTTCCAATGTCTTTTTTCAAAGTTAGTAGCAAGCAACTTGATTGCATTTGAAGAGTTAGATTCTATCTAAATATTTGAACATAGATCCAAATTCACATAAGAGAGTTCAAAGGTTGATATGTGCTTAATTGTCTCATATTTTGTTCCTAATTACTATAGTTTTTTTTTTTGTTTTAAATTGAATTTGATTGGTGTGTTAAGTGTGAATTTAGGTTATTTTCAAGAATTCTTGGGATTTTATGGAGCCGTGTTAATATTGGTTAGTAAACAACATTATGAAGATTACTTGAGCAATTTTGGTGTCAATGTCCAAAGTCCAAGTGTCGGCACGAAGATTGAGGATAAAATCGAAGGAAAATGGATCACAGTATGTTTTTACAGGTAGGCCTTACACCTGTAAATGTTACTTGATTACACATATAATGCTACCCATAAGAGTGCAAAATATCATATTTAGAAGTCTTAAAGTTGAGTTTCAAGGGGCATTTGAGTTTTTAACCTAACATTTGAGTTCTATAGCTTGTGGGAGCAAGTTTGGAGAGAATTAAAGGCTGGGATCAATCTAAAGCTTCAAGAGTAACATCAACAAAGAGTTCTTCAATTTCATCCTTATTTATCATATTTTTCTTTATCCTTTTTAATGGATATTTACAAATATTCCATTACTTTTATTTTTGGAATCATGAGTAGCTAAATTCTTTATCTAGGATTTGGAATGTTGTTGCCATAATGAACTATTATTCTTGATTTAATTTAATAGATTTGAACTTTTCATTGAATTTTTTTGATTAATTTTGTGCTTAAACCTAGGATTTGACTGGCCATTAAATTCGAAATCTTAGAGTTTATTTCAAAATTACAAAGGTTGAGATTTAAACACATAATGTGGAATCAATTAACTTAGGATAGATAATTCATAGGGATAATATTACTCCTAAGAGACATTAAACACTAATTTCCGTATTGCCTAATGAATTCAATATGTTGCATAGTATCACAGGAGTATTTATTAAGAATAGGTTGGGTATTGGTAAACTGACTCATGAGAGTTTTTTATCTAGCTAATGAAAATTAGGTCTAGCATTTGAGTGAGAAAAGAGGATCTAGTTAATAGGTTTAAGAATGCTAATACATTGTGCAATGGACTCTAAGTCCTATATGTTTTTTATTATAAAATTTTCCTTAATTTTATAATTACTTGTTTTATTTTAGTTTCCATCCAAAATAGACTCAAATTTCATTGTCCAAATAACAATTAATTCATTTGTTCAGTACTTGTCACCCTGCATTGGGTGACGATAATTTTTACTCACTACTTATTATAGGAACAATTTATACACTTGTACATTTTACCCTATCAAAGGCCTTGACAAATACAATTAATTTTGCATCATTTTACTCCATTATACCATAATTGAGTGAGAAAAACACATCTAACATTACCTTGGAAATCACAAAGGATACCCTCAATGCTTGGAGGATTGTGCTTGTCTATTGATGATCTATCAATGTTCCATTTGAGTAATGAGGTAGCCTGTAGAGACCAATTATTATTTAGTAGGGACTAATGGAGGATGAAATAGTTTCACTGCATCAATAGATATAATAATGTTTTAAGAAGGTCAATTTGAGAGCACTCTCTAAACCAAGATGCCACACAATGAAGGATGAGAAAGAAAATCTTATCTACATTGATATCACTTTCATTAAACAAAACATTAAGTTTTTTCCCAACCATATAGTCTAAGAGGCTGAGCAAAAAAAAGATGAACCAAAATTTTTATTGCAATATTCCAAGGAATCTAAGAAGAGAATACCACGACAATAGATTAAGGGAGAGCCCAAACAATGTCCCACCAATTAAAGAGTTTACACCAAATTTTGTGGGCCACTTTACAATGGTAGAAGAATTGATCAATTTCTTAAATAAAGGATTAATAGAATGCATAATAGTTATCTTGATGTCTTAATAATCCCTTAGATAAGAAAGAAGCCTTAGTATTCGATCTCCCTAAGAGGCATAACTACAATGAAATCTCAACTTTAGGTGGAACCCAACCCTTGCATACTCCATCAACTACATTTGAACCATCAAAAACCACTTTATTTGATTAAGCAATACATGCAAATTTCACCAAAAATATATCGGAAGGCTAAAATTTCCAACAAAGAGGAAACTGAGAAATAAGCCTAAATAATGATTCTGTTTAACCAATTTTCAATTCCCCTTAGTTCCCTTCTCCACTAAAGATTCCACACCAAATTATTGCCATCCCCAAAACCTATTTCACTAAGTCTGGAATTTGGTCAAGGGAGAGAGAGAATGACATTGGAAATTGGTTTTAAAGTGGAAGACAACAATCCAAGAATTGTGTTTGACTTTACACAAGTTTCCATTGCTGATAAGTACCCTTATAATATCAAGAAAAGGAGGTTAACATATTCGTACACAAATGTTCTTATAAATAGTAAAGGAAGAACTAGAAATTTAGAGGACCAAAAGGTTAGGGAGATGCGACACTTATCACACAGAATTCATTACCACAACTCACGTGAATTCTTACAGAGTTTCCATAACTATTTAAACAACAAACTTCTTCTTCTTTTTTTTTTTGTATAGGATTGAAGCTATAATAAGACCATAAAAACTCATGAACTTTTTAAGTAGTTCCTATTTAACTTGGATTTTTTTTCCATTAAACCCCCAAAAAACATTTTCTCCGTAAAAGATCGAATCTTGTTTTACTACACTAGAAGGTTTTTTGAACAAAGACATATAATAGAGTGGAAAACTAACAAGTGAGGCCTTGATGAGTGTTAATATACCACCAAAATAAAGGTGCTTGCATTTCCAGCCCATCAATTTTTTTTCTGTTTTTTCAATTAGTGGATCCCAAACCTTCTTTCACTATGGGTTGACCCCAAGGGGGAGACCCAAATATTTGAAATGGAGTGATGCCTTAACATAATTCATAATAGAAGCAAAGTGGTCAATTTTTTTATCATCAAGATGGATCCCAATCACTGAACTCTTTATGAAGTTGATTTTTAGGCTAGAGGCTAAAGCAAAACACTTCAGAATGCACATTATGTTTAATAGACTGAACTCATAAGCTTTTAAGAAAAAAATGTCATATACATGTTGAAGGTGTGATAACATCTCCTCGTTGATAGTGGTAGAGAGGCTAGAATGGAGTGTTTTTGATGTTATAGCTAATAAACCATCTATTGCAATAACAAAAAATAGAAAAGGTGATAAGGGGTCACCTTATCTTAGCCCTTTTTTAATAGAGAATTTCTTCACCAAATACCATTGATCAAGACTAATATTTTTATAGTAGAGATATAATATTTAATCCAAAATCTCCATTTAGCACAAAAATTCATATGATCCTTACCTGAATTAAGTTAATTCTAGCTACACTATCAAAGGCCTTCTAAAACTCAACTTTTAATAATACCCCTCCTACTTAGAGATATGATATGATGAATGATCTCATTGGTGATTAAGATCCCATCAAGAATGTGTCTTTCACTTAAAAACATTCTTTTTTATTTACTTATATTTGAGTTGATTTTTCAGCAACATGGAAATAATTTTGTAAAGGTTGTTTAGGAGACCTACAAGCTGGAATTTAGA